>JAOPHQ010003741.1:0-90000 GCA_030340625.1 Merluccius polli
GGGGGAGAGAGAGAGAGAGAGAGGGTGGGGGGGAGAGAGAGAGAGGGGGGGGGGGGGAGAGAGAGAGAGAGGTGGGTGGGGGGAGAGAGAGAGAGAGAAAGAGAGGTGGGTGGGGGGAGAGAGAGAGAGAGATCGAGAGGGGGGGGGGGGGGAGATAGAGAGAGAGTGATGTTCATGCATGCGGGCGTGTGCGTGTATAAGTCATATTTAATGTAATGGCACTTGAAATCCACACTGTATCAAAAATTGCAAACAAGAGCATCCAGCCTCACGTGGAGGATATAAACCGTTTAACCTCCATGATGAGGCTGGGATGTTTGAGGCTGGCAAGGTTATGAACCGCAGGTAATGAGTGATGGAGTGGGAAAGGTAACAATTATGTAATCTGAGCCACCAGTTAAGACAAGTGTTGCAATTAGGCCTAATGCCGTTACGCACACACGTACACACACATACACGCACAAAATGTGCAAATACACGTACACATACTATGAAGTATGATTACATGTCCATAGCCCTAATTATCGTTCACTCAGATACAGCAGAGACAACGTTTCCCTTCATTTCTTTAGTGACATTACAATGTAGTTTTTTTTTAATTAAGAAAAGAAAAAGTCATCTTACTAACGACCACCTGTTTCAGTTACGTACATATAGCCTATATATGTGATATTCGTGTGATATTCTACTTAAAGTCCCACATGTATGTAGGTACGTACGTCTGCGTGTGACCTACAAGTGGTGGGCGGATCGATCCAAATATCGAGTATCATACCAAGTCGGTATCGGATCGATACTAGCCTGTTGGGATCGATTCTTTACTTTAAGTTCCGCTCTTGTTTGCAATGCTGCGGTTTCGGCAAAGAGGAAGCAGCCAGGTCACCGGACTCGCCGCTCCGGTGTCAGCACAGAGCGTACTTTGCTTCCCCCCCCCCCCCCCCCCCCCCTCTTGTGTTTAGATGTTGCGCCGTCACGCGAGTCACGTGACGCAAAGCGAAAAACTTGATAATAAAGCATTTTCTATTTAATTATAAACTTTGTTCTCATTCTGTCCTAGGTTTTAACTATTTAATAATAAAAAAGGAAACATCACGAAAAACGCTTAAGGTCATGAAAATTAATTGAGATTTAGCAATTCAATGACGCATCCACCTTATTTATTGAAAAGTATCGGTATCGGTATCGATATCGGCGATACTGGCCCGTATTTACTTGGTATCGGATCGATACCAAAATATGCAGTATCGCACACCACAAACAGCATGCAGACCGCACGTTCGTGCGCACGTGTGACTCCTAAAGACGCGCGCGTGCGTGTGTACGTACGTGTGCGTGCGCATTCTGCATCATGCACACGCGCGTGCGCACGTGTATCATTATTGTTGTTTTATCTGCTTTCGTCATTTATGTAGCCTTAAATGGACTAGAAGATAGACCTTTCCACGTAATCAATCAATGAAACTAGGATAATAATAATAATAGGCCTATTCATAATTATAGGCATAGGCGTATTTCGTGGGGGGGACGGGGGGGACATGTCCCCCTCAAGGTTCGGATAGGTGGTGATTGTCCCCCCCCAATATTCCCCCCCCCCCCCCCCCCCCCCCCCCCCCCCCCCGCTCAACAATCGCGCAACCGAAATGTTCGGCCAGCCCCCCGCTCAACAATCGCGCAACAGAAATGTTCCGCCAGCAGCTGATAATATTAGTCTACTATTAATCGTTTTTTGTTTTAGCTGTATTGTCATTCATGTTCCTATAACACAGAGGAGTGCCTGAATGGATTAAAACAAATGAAAACGAAAATAAAACAAAAAACGATTAATAATAGACTAAATGACGAAAACGGATAAAACAACAATAATGATACACGTGCGCACGCGCGTGCGCATGTGCATGATGCAGAATGCGCACGCAGACGTACGTACACGCGCGCGTGTTTAGGAGTCACGCGTGCCCACATCACACGCAGACGTACGTACGTACATACATGTGGGACTTTAAGTACATAATCACACAAATGTAAGTACGTGTGTCTAGTCCCCCGTGACCCTTCTCACCCCCCATACACACACACACACACACACACACACACACACACATACTTCACCACATCCATTGGATTGAAAAAAAAAGGAAATACACAATAAATACAACAAGCTTTAACCATCCATACCAAGGATATTGCAGCAATCAGAGTCCTATAATTAACTATCCAATATCCACTAGCCATCTGACAATCAGAAGCACCACCGGTCCACTTCACGGTACCGTGGAGCGGAGGCTTGAGCGGTGAAGTTGACAGCTGAGGTTAAAAACCCCTGGATGAGTCATCCTATAGCTTCACACAACAGAACCACACCGCCGCCGCACAACGCTAGTGCACAGAGCGGGAAGGCGGTTAACTGCGTCTTCAACACACTGGACGTGGACTCACCAAGACCTGGTGGTGTGTGTGTCAGGAATGGGACTGATGAAACTGTCTGGGGGAGAGAGAGAGAGAGAGAGAGAGAGAGAGAGAGAGAGAGAGAGAGAGAATCCAGCCATGAAATAAAAATCACTGTTTGTCCAACAGTTTGTCTCATATCTTCTCCACGAAGAGACCATCTTTCAATCCCCAACTGATCAATGATCATCATAATGAGCAAATGCTCGGCGCGGGTGAGAACATAATACTCCCAGTGTGTTTACTGAAGAATGGTGACACACACACACACACACACACACACACACACCCCCAGGACCGGTCCATTATTGCCTTTGAAGTGAGTAGGTCACAAGAGAGTGCATGCGAGTGCAGGCTTGTAATAATGAGAGAAACCCACTAAGAAGGAGCGCAACATGGCTCCATTATTACAGAGGGTATCGAAATATCGAACGTCTGGCATTCGATTTAGCGAACATATTGTTCCCTGGCAATATTTTTGAATGATGAATGGCGTCTTGTGTATTTCCTACCTGCCGCCACCTGGCATCGGCAGGTGAACAAATGGCAGTGAACGACCGCTGCCTTATTGTGATGTCCTCGCTCTACCTGCCACTGCATGCTTTCAATCGTGCCCAGGTGGATTAATCCCCCTGGTTGCTACTTCCAAAAGAGAGCGAGAGAGAGGGGGGAGAGGGGGAGAGGGGGGGAGAGAGAGGGAGAGAAAGTTTGAGCTCCAGTTAAAAGCCAGGAGCAGGAAACGTCACTCAGGGACTGTGTGACCCCGAAGTGGTGCCAGAACACAGTGTCTGTGGTCAGTCTGGCCTTCCGCTTTAGTTAATCCTGTGACCTCGAAACAGAGCAATGCCACAAGAAGAAGTGGACAACAGGTTAGACAGACTGAACTAGCTCGTCTCACATCTGTTTCATACGCTGAAAACAAGTTCCCCTTTTCAAAGATATATATGTATATCTATATATATATATAGATATAGATATAGATTATGTGAGTTTCATGCATAAATGCATGAAACTCACTTTTCAGTTCTTATGCGGTGCGTATGTGCCGCATAAAATCATTTCTAACCTTCAGGATAACCTTCAGGACTACAGAAGGGCGCTTGAAATTCAGTGTGTCTGTATTGTGTTTGGAATAACAATGGTTGGCCCGTCTTCACCTCAAATCTTCCTCACGCCTCTTCAACTAAAGTTAAGCGATACGTTGGGCTGTGTTGTGCTGTCTTTGTGAAAGCGGTCAACTAAACTTTTTTTCCAAGAATATTTATATTCCTGATAGAAAACGTGACCGAAACCAGGTGACTGTAAATAGTAGCCTACTATTTGTACTATTTTATTTCATCTTTTGTTGAGATATGTGAGGTATGTGGTTTATCTGACTCCAATTTTCATTTAAAAGTTATATATATTATTTATTTGTTGTAACCGGTGTATGTGTCGATGATTACAAAGAAACTTTTTGCAAGGCAAAAAATAAGAGAGAAAGAATGAGGAAACTAAAGAAAGTTGAACAGAAAAGTGTCCTTATCTAAACCTAGAATCACTTTCATACGCATCTAAAAGCATAAACACAACCACTCTCCCACGCACATATCTTCTAGTGTGCACTCTCTGGATCATAAATCACTTTTTTTCTATACGGCACATACAGTATATATATATATAACTGCATTTCCTCATTTGAGGGAAACTCTTTGAAATAGCCTTGAAAAGCAAAGATCCTCTCAGGGTTTATGTTGTCCATTATGGGAGGTTTATGTTGTCCTTCTCAACACAAAGGAGACATTTTATGACCATCAGTGAGGACGAAAGCCGCTTCCCAATATGTTCCAACAATGGCAAACCACTCAGAGGTCGGTGACTTCCGGTACCTTGGATCCTATGATGCTGACAGTAAGACGCCTGTCGCGAGCTTCACAACATCTGGCAATCAAATATCTCAAAGTCAACAAAGCTCTTCTCCGCCTGTGTAGAGAGCATTCTTCTCTATGAAGCCCAAACCCGGACCGTGAAGAACGTGCTTCAAGAGGGCCTTGATGGTCCGTCCGCTGGGCTTCTTCAGAACATCTCACGGCGTGAGCGCCGGACCGGACGACAGATTTACGAGACATTACACCCATCTCTGCTGTGGTTGCTCAACACGGAGTCCGCTTCGCTGGGCCCTGAACACCGGGTCATATCGGATGTTGTATGTCGGAGACGTTTCCGGGCCCTAACAGGGGACAAAGACGTTATTGGCAGAGACACGTAACATGAAATTGAGGACCTACCAAGGCTAATGATGGACAAAGACTCGCACGGCGTGGTGAAGCGTACCTCGGTTGCGGCCGCGAGATGATGATAAACACTATTCATAGCCAAACAATATGCGGCTGCACCTGTGAACCCGTCCTTGGCGCTCAATAGATTCAGAATGAACGGCGGTCAATGAACAGAGCACTTGTTAACGCACTCTGAGGTACGTAAGAGAGGACTGTCTGCGCCGGTTTATTTCAAAAGAGCGACGCCCAACGGGGAAACTACAACAAAAACCATGTCATCACTCACTCCTGACCAATGGCGTACCTCTATCACTCAATTCACTCACTCACTCACTCACTCACTCGGTGACAGAGCGTTGTGAAAAAACACCCCAAAAAAAGTATTCAATCAAAATCTAATTACCTTAAGTAGATTTTGATTGAATACTTTTTTGGGGTGTTTTTTTTTCCGGTGATTTGCCAATCTAGAGAGAAGTTAACAGTGAAGTGAACAAACTTTTTTTTTTGTGGGGATGGAATTAAAGAACTGTGATTTATGAACTTTAATAAGATGTATTAGCAGAGAGGGAAGGTTTCTGTCAGCCTTGGAGGAGTAAATGATATTTTCTTAAGATCCTGGATGACTCATCTTATCTACAAGGGTGATTTTTTTGGGGGTAAGAAAATGTAAAACGATGCAGGATGTTTAATTCCACCGTACATAGTCATACTTAGGCCCCAAGTCATTTAATACACTTAGTGTCCCCAAACTTTGTTGGAGTTAGACGCCATCTTTGTCATCTTCACTTTTTATTGAGCGGGACGATGCCGGTACAAGTAAAGCAACCGAAGTTTGTGTGGAGAAACGGATCGGACGCATGGTAGGGTGTGGAAGACGCACGTGTCGATTGACGAGGCGACAAAGGTCACACAGGAGGAGACTCCGGCGAGAAACATTTCTATGCATGGCTATAAAATGATACCCAATAATCTGCAGCATTCAACATGAGTTGTAGGCTCTGTGATAATGCACATCATGTATTGACGGTTGTATGGGAGGAGGGATACTCCCAACAGCTGGCGGGGGACACAATACATTGAAGCTGGTGTGTGTGTGTGTGTGTGTGTGTGTGTGTGTGTGTGTGTGTGAGTTGCCAGGGGTCTCCTCAGCTCGGACCAAGCAGCAACATATGCTGCTTTTGAAGCTACCGTTTTACATAATGCATATTGACTCACAAGCTTATTTGGATTTTCGAAACAAGACGAGGCTATAAAACGCCACTTCAGTAAGCAAATACATCGGGACCCGTCGCACCATAGGTCAGGCAATCAGAAGACAAACACATCCAGCCACACCTCACAGTGAGTAGAAAACGCATTAGGCAATCAAAAGCGAGTCTTTAGAAAGTCTGGCTGAAAGAGACGGGGTGAATACCAATGAGTGAGATCAAAAAGGCCTAATAACAACTCTGAAGTACACATGATACAACAATAGCAGATTGTGTGAACTATAATCGACATTAACTTCAATTGTGTCCCATTTTTTTATATTATTATATTCCAGTAGGCTCAGGATCCAATAAAACCAAGATAATGTTGGCGAGTGCGAGCGAACTTTGTTTGATGTTGGCTCAGCTGTGAGTCATCTCACCTTTTCATTGAGTGGGACGACGGCAGTACAACTAAAACAGAGGACGTGTGTGTGTGTGTGTGTGTATTTGTGTGTGTGTGTGCGTGTGTGTGTTTTACATGACGATGTGGGCTCACGCAGTCAGGAGGAATCACTGGGAGATTTATTTATATAACATTATATAATGTATTTTATTCATCTCCCGGGGGTGACACTGTTTGTCAAAAGCCGAGTGGACTCACCTGGACAAAGTCAAGAGGACAAATGTTCTGCCAAGAAAAAATTGCTCTGTGGCCGTTGGTTTCATTGTGTGTGTGTGTGTGTGTGCGCGCGTACGCGTGTGTGTGCGTGTCATTGGATAACAGAGAATTAGGGGCCTGTTCGGTTAAGCCTAGCCATCTGTTATTCAGTCTCTCTATCCACTGGGAGATAAATAGTAATAGTAAGAATTAACGGTCAAGTGAAAGAGCCTCAGAAAAGAACGCATAGAAAAACAACATTCATTCACTTATTGCATCTGGAATCAGTGAGGCTATTAGCTGATTGTTGTTCAAGGAACATTGTGGGTCCAGTGAATAAAACATGACTTTCACTTGCAGGACAGGCTCTCCATGTCGCTATATACTAGGAGCCTGGTCGCAAGAAGAATACAATAAGTTAAAACATCACTTCCTTTTATTTTGACCCGAAGCACCCCCGAGACATCGACCACAAACATGACTCTTGTATGGGATATATCAAACAAAAGTCATACCGCAAAGGCCAAATACATACACTTGCTTCATGCTTTTCATTTCCTCAAATGTTCTGGCAGTTGTATTCAGCACGTCAAAAGAAGGAACTGTGGACGACATATATAGCATGGAAATGGCACTGACAGAGAATAATCACCTACACCGACTACAAAGCATATCGTTGAATACGGCCTGATGAATAAGGTATGAAGGACTCTTATTCTCCTCTTTAATCATCACATCCTCTTTTCATTCATCTCAACCTCCAAATCCACCTCATCAATGGGTGATTCAAGTTGTTGAAGCGACCGCTTGTCGTCTGGGTTGTCCTTGCTATCATTTATTCTCCTTGCTGGGATGCAGTCGAGGGTTTGATGTGGGGTTTAGTGCTCTCGTTTTGGCAGTTTTAACTCTCGTTTTAGTGATACACTATCATCATCACCGGCAATTTGCCATTTCTGGGATTATGTTATCATAAATGATGGGATTTATTTTATTTGAATATATGTGTGTGTGGTACATATCAGCTCCTGAAAACGGTTGTCCTAACGGTTTCATAATGTTGGGGTTATGTGATTAATAACGTCGTCATTCCTGCGTTGGTCCTGTCTGGCCCAAATGGCAGAGCATGGACCGTTCTGGCTGCCAGGGTTAGGGGTTTGATTCCCACAGGAGACCACCCATGCTAGGAATGCATGCACTCACGCTGTTGTGAGGGATGTGGGAGGTATGTTGAGAACATTCAAGAGGGTTAGATTCAGTCTCTAGGTCACTTTTATGAAGGTCATAGCAGATAGTAAGTAGGGCTAGTAGATACTCGATTATCTTGGTTTTTTATATGCTACAAAGTTTCAACCCTATCTTTGCTGGTGTAGTTTATTTAAAAGTCTTCATTCCTTAAATAATCGCCATTTGATATTCAGAAGTTGAATTAAATTGTGTTTGTGATGTCTAAACCTCATGCTGAAGACTGTTAGGGGTTGATTTATGCAATGTCTTACAAAGACTTCATTTATCTGAATCCATACAAGCATTATTGTCTGGCTCTGCTCCAGATACAGAAGACAAATGTGATACTAGTAAATACTTACACTTAATGTTGATGCCACCGTAATCATTTAACTGGAATCAGTTTAATGATTATCCAAGTGGTTATCCAACTGTTAGAGAGAGAGAGGGAGAGAGAGAGAAAATCCAGCCATGAAGTGAATACAATTCATCAAGTCAGAGTGAAAGGGAATTAGGCCAACTCATTATTATTATAAAGACCTACTTAAAAATGGGAAACAATTCAAGATAGCCTAAGCTGCAATGATTAGGCAATATATTTTGTAGGATCGAGGCAGATCCCAAAGCTCATTAAGATGGATAAATCAAATATTAAAACAAACTTTTAGAAAGAGTTTTCCTTAATTGAATTAGTCTCTTAACCTATTCCTTCCATAATTTCATTGTGAACCACTAGGAGGCGGTATAAATTGTTTTTGTGTAACAGCAATGAGCATGATGGATGATTAATAAGGTCAGGACGTCATGTCGCTATAGTTACAGTGGGAATCATATGACAATCACAGTCTCTCTGTTGTGATGTCACAACACATGAACAGCTATTAAATTCAGATAATTCATATTGTATATAAAATATGTTATATTAATTGTTAATTCATTTGTAGATAGCTGAAAATCACCTTTAGAGATAAGGAAGGTAGAGAAGAAAGATAATATGGTATATGACCTGATCAAAATATGTGCATGGAAAGTAAACATGTACGCACAGCAGCATAGCATTAGAGATAATACTGCACAGCTCTATAGCCTACTGTGCATCATTCATGTGTATGCCTATAACAAATGCATTTATTATTAGGCAAACAAATATTGAAAAAAAAAAAAGTAGCAGAGCTAATCAATGTCACGCTTTTGCCTGACATAATGCTAACGCTGTGAAGATTGAGATCGAGATGAGATTATTTAATTGGGAACATTCAACCGGTACTGATGCTTGTCACTGTAGATTAGTGTTTCCCAAACCATTTTTCTTGGGAATGACAAACCATCACAACCCACTTCACGATAGGCATCACCAGAAGAGCATAACCGCACAGAAATTAACATTCCTGACATTATCACTGCCATTTCCCCATCACTTTATACTAGGACTATTGTATTTAGACTTATTGAATTGATGCATTTCAGAGACATTTATTTGATAACTTAATGTTTTGCACTCATTAATTAATTTAGTCTCTACATTTTTCATCAGTAAAACAATATAGGCCTACACATTTTCAATATAACCTTTATAAATTAGCTCAAATTAATGTCTCATTTTTAAAATTTAATTAGTACAACAAACAAATTTAGTCTGTAGCAGCCTTTTATATTAGATTCAGAGCACATTTTAATATTTAAAAAAACAGGCTTATTTATTTTTATTGACTCAACAATTTTTTGAAAAACGTTGGCTGTGATCGCACAGTGAGCTGAATGTGAGGCCAGCTGCCTTTGGGTAGAAACGGCAGCGCCCCCATGTGGACAACAGATGAACTGAAGATGAAAAACAGCTAGGATTCTGCAAATGTATTTGGCACCCAATTAAAATCACATGCAACCCACCTGTGGGTCGCGACCCAGTCTTTGGGAAACCCTGCAGTTCAACAGTGTACAAACATGTGTTTTGACTATTTGTATGGTCGAAATGTACAAATAATGAATGAATGTTAAACATTTTCACATGTAATCATTTTTAAATGTAACTGCTGAAAGGTTAGTGTCACCTTTACAATTAAAAGTTGGACCCAGTGGCTTTAGAAATGGACATTTTGGACTGCAGCCTATTAATATTATGGCTATTAAGCACTCCAAGCACTTCATAGCGTGTGTGCACGCACACACACACACACACACACACACACACACACACACACACACACACACACACACACACACACACACACACACACACACACACACACAACAATATTGTCGCAAGAGAATCTAGTTGCCAGGAAACAGGTCCAAGAGGACCAGTTTGGCTCAGGCATAGAGAGGGGAGAGGGGAGCCCATCATTACCGGCATTCATCATCAAGACAACCTAAGCACTAATTGCAGACTCTTTGGATGAAAGCACAAAGTGGCAAATGTGAGTTTTGGAGCACAGCTATCTTGCGTCCATGCAGCAGTGCTCTTTCAGTGTCTTCACACAATACTTGACATTTTATATATTGACATTTTAAAAGACAGAAAGATAATGTAAAAAACAATGTTTTTCTCCTCCTCCTCCTCCTCCTCCTCCTCCAAAAAAAAAAAAGAAATGCCAACCTTTTTCTTTAATTACATTCAACATTCAAATGTTCTACTTTACATCCTTTGTCCATTTAGGCTTTTGATGAAGTGATGCAGTGCAGATGTACAGCCTGCTGCCACGTTGTGGTCCTGATGCTGCTCATCTCCATCTCTGCCGTTGCTATGCATGGGGAGAGTGGAGCAGGGTGTATGAGATGAGAAAATTAATTCACTATTCACGGTGATTTATTATTAGTCATTTAGATCATTATCCAAAGCGACTCACAGGTTTTTGGTTTAGATACGTTGTTTTCTTGCTCAAGGGTGCAGTAGACTGTGGACATTAGGGTTTACATTTTTCGATCAATTCAATCATGCAAATGTAATTTGCGTATTGATTGAATACAAGTAGCAGACATTCAACATGAGTTAGTTATTCTTACTCATATTGAGTAGTATTGAATTAGAATTTACAGGAAGCTGTGGCCACAAATTAAACCTAGCATTATAAACAAAAAATAAACAGCATTATAAACTTCAAAACAAAAGTAAATATATATTATAAATACAAAATTAAACATAGCTGTAGCAATTTACCCCTGCCACACGCCACCTTAGTGGCTTTTGCTGGGGCCCTCTGACGCAGGACACAGGTAGATGTTGTAGAATACATTAATTATGGGATGGCAAGATGGTATTTGCCGAGCAGATGGTATGTGCCACCATGACAGTGGCTCTCTCCTGAGTGTGTGTGGTGATAGCTGGTTTATCTTGGGTGCCATGATTGCTCTCATGCACCACAGTTGTGCAGCCCCACCCAGGCCCCAGAGTCCAATCAGTCTGACTCGGGCCACAACAACACAGTCCACAATAGCATTATATAAAAAAACCTCACAGAAATAAAGTGAGCCCATATGGGCCAGTTTGTGGTCAGAGCTTCTCTAAGTGTAACCCACGAGGGCTATTCGCTCAGAATGTGGTTGCAAAAGGCCGATTTGGAGATTTAGGAAGGTCTCACCGCCCCAAGACTTGACACCCTTATTACAGGGCCCAACTAGGACCCCCGCACCGAAGACTGGCCCTCTACAGCCTCCAAATTCATATTGTTGTATGTCCTTTAGGCCCTCTTTCATATGAAAGAGACCCCAGGTCTCTATCTTATTCTCAAGTCCATTTGTTTTACCTTCTGATGACCTCTGAATGACCCATTAGCATCACTTCCTGTTGGGCTAGACTCTAGAGCCAGGTTTAAGATGATCAATGTGGTGGCTCTAGTCCAACAGGAAGTGATTCAAATGGGTTGGGAAGGGGTCACCAGACGATAGAAAAAAACACACCATTAATAGGGGCCTAGAATGACTTGGGAATAAGATGGAGACTTTAACTGACGGTCTCTTTTATATGAATCAGGGCATTAAACTGTAAAAAAAAAATATTACATTTGGTAGGATCTAGCCCAACAGGAAGTGGTGTAATTGGAGGGTGACCTTGAGGTCAAGTACACTTGGAAGTGAGCTAGGGACTTGGCGTCTCTTTTATATGAAAGAGGGCCTAAAGGACATTTAAGATGATCAACCTGGTGGCTCTAGCCAAACTTGGGAACAAGATAGAGACATGGGGTCTCTTTTATATGAATCAGGACATTAAACTCTACAATTCTTTTATTTTTTTTTAAATAATTCAACAAGCTTGTTCAACAAGCTCAGCCAATCAGTAGCCCCCATTTAAAATGCTTGGGTATAAATGTTGACCCTGTTTTGACCTATAAATAATGCCTGGACCGGGGTGCGCGTATCTGCACCCAACATTAAACTATCGTATTGTTGAGTTACCAAGGACACACACTTTTGTGTTTTTGTGTTGAGAAATGTTAAAGATATAATTAAAATAATACTTACGGGTGTCCATAGCAACCACCATAGCAACGATAGAAAACGTTGGGAGACCTGAACGAATAGTCGTAATAACTAACAAACTAAAGATCATAATATACATTCACTGAGCGAAGATTATGAAAATAAAATGCACATTTCTCGCTAGAAATGTTATCAAAACGCATTTTAACACCAAAACTATCTTAAAATATTGCATTTTCCACTGAGAATAAAAGCCATGTCCGGCATTTTTTAGTTCTGTGCTGCAGGGGCTTGCGCAGGCGCACTGATCTATGGACATTCGTATGATCATGCTCGAATAATTGTGCACAACTTTTCATGAGATATCGTAGGAACCGTTGTATGAGGACACGTTGGTGTGCTTCTGCGTTTGTGTGTGTTTTCTGGAATGCTGTACAATGACGTGTGTAGTCGATGTGTTGTACTTTAAGTACAATCTGTAGAACTATAAAACCAATGACTACCACCACTATACAAATAAGTCACTGTTATTGATTTGTATGTATTATTTATTTATGGGGGGGGGGGGGGGTTAATGGTAATTTAACAAGCCCAACGAGTGTTTGTCAGCGTAATGGCGATGTATATTTTATTGTGAATCTGCACTAGGGTGCAGTCGTGACATTTTATAAGGGCAATCATGTGTGTGCGTGTGCATATGTGTGTGTGCATGTGCATATGTGTGTGTGCGTGTGCATATGTGTGTTTGTGTGTGTGTGTGTGTGTGTGTGTAGATTTGGGTGTGTGCGCATTTATGTGTTTGATCAGCCTATAGCCCCAGCCTGTATATCGACGGAGAGATAAACATGGGAAATCAATAAAGACACACAGTCATGCTTGGGAGATGAGGGGATGGCGGGGGTTTGTCCATCTTTATGTCTGTGTGTGAATGCGGATGTCTGTATGTTTGCACAAATGTGTGTGTGTGTGTGTCTATGTGTGTGCGTGTCTATGTGTGTGGGTGTGTGAAACATACTAATGTGTTATCTCTGCTGCAGTCTGAATGCCACTTCCTTTCTTTCATAAGAGTGAGAGAAGGAGATGTAACAGACACCGCCGGCGATAAGAGGAGGGAAACCAACAGCACACGCGGGGTGAAATGCTGATCGCACGCCATCGCACTACAGACCCACACAGCGCAGCTGAATTTGAACATCCACTTAGCGTGATTACAACTGCATGCCTGGGCCCAGGCCGTTGCTTACACAGCGATACAGGTGATACTAGGAGTCAGGAGAGGGGAACCTGCTTTATGTCCGCATCTCTGGCATTCTGACAACCTACATGTATATGTGTTTGCCTGTAAGCGTGTGTGTGTGTGTGTGTGTGTGTGTGTGTGTGTGTTGACATCTGCTGTAGTTAGGGTTTAGGCATCCTTGAGCTGGATACCTAACCACCGACAATCTTCTTAATGATACTGTAGCAGTGGACAACTAACCACACACCACATCAGTTGCTTTTGCTGGGGCCCTCAGAGACAGGATAGAGATGCGGGTAGATGTTGGTTGAAGTATGCGTTTATTGGAGATGATGGCGAAGATGATATCCTGGGTGCCATGATTGCTCTCATGCACCACGGGTGTGCAGCCCCAGAGTCCAATCAGTCTTGACTCAGGCCAGGTGAGGCTTTAAACCAGCTATCAACCACACACACTCACTCCACAATAACGTCATCGCTAAAGTCATCGCTTAAATTCATGCACTATGAATAAAAGCATCTGATACATGAGTAAATAGTGTAACTACAAAGAACATCAAACAGCCACCAAATCAAAACCATGTAAAAGAAAAAACGGCGACCTCCAAATCGCCGCTTCTTTTAAGCCACAGGCGTCTTGGCCAAGCTCATCCCTCAGGGACAGCATCACCATTAGCGGGCCAGAGCCGATTGTTTTCCCCTCACTGGCTCGGTGAGAACAGTGAGAAGGGAATGTCCTCCAAGGACGCGGAGATAGCGAGGCGGAGGCCGCGCTTGCGTTATCTGGCGTGTTTATTCACAGTAGTTTTGGTGGTGAGTGTGTGTGTGTGGTTGATAACTGCGGTGACCCTGCCGCATCTGACTGGACTGATTATACTCTGGTGAGGCTGCACACCTGTGATGCATAGGAGTAATCGGGCGGAGAGCCTCTGTCATGACAACATTTAACATCTGAGCTGGCTGTAACAATTGGGAGGGAAGGCTAAACATATAACTGCAGATACTTCACACCCACGAGAGTTTAAGCTGCTTCCGTCTTTTATTCCCTATGCCATACAGGCGTTGAACACAGAACGACTGCATCAGGGAACACTTGTTATTTATAAGATTTGCTCTCTGGTATTATTTATATATATATAATTTATCTGCTGCTACCTGCCCATTTGCACTATTATATATATATTAATTTATCTGCTGCTACCTGCCCATTTGCACTATTTTATGTTGTACATGTGGTATGTTTTTAATGTTGTGTTATACCTTGTGCATGTACAAATTTCCACTGAGGCAGTCAATAAAGTCAACCTAATCTAATCTACCTGTGTACCTGTGTGTCGGAGGAGCGCAGCACAGCCATTAGGCGGCGTGCGGCCGGGATAACAGAGTGCTATTTATTTATATGGGGAGAGGTCAGATGAGGCTCCAGTCGGGTTTAACCGGATGCTGAAATACATTCCTGTAATACTTGTGTACATTAAATGAGATAACATACTCGTGCAGTTACGTACTACGTACACAACCCTTGCCTCGTATGAATTTCGCCGTACAGAAAGACCGTGTTATACTGCGCGTGATAAAAAAAAACATGTCGACTTTCATTATGATATATATGGTATATGGGGCAGGCAGGTGTAACAGCGCAGAGGAGTGTGTGGTTTGAGAGGTGGTGGTTTGTCTGTGTGTGTGTGTGTGCTTGATATATGCATAGAGGTGCAGAGAAGAAGCCTTTTAAAATGGCTGTTTTTGCAGCCAGGAGGTTTTATATGAGTGCTGTTGTGTTAACCTATAAAGTCTAACTTGAATGGAGGCCAGAGGCCACACAAGTCGATTTATAAGACGGTGTTTAACAAGAGTCGGTCGCCTTTATCACACAAACTAGACCTCAATGAGTGTTGGCTGTGTTCGGAAATCACATACTAGCATACAGCATACTGCCTACTACATACTCAATGAGGTTGTACTGCATACTGCCTACTAAATTAATGATTGTATGCTATGTATGCTATGCATGCTATCACCAGCAGACCCTTCACATGCAGTTTGCTTCATGCATACTTTTTCACTAAGTACAATGTGCGGTTAGTACATGGCTCGTCGCCCCCCCCTCCCCATCCCAAACCACATCTCATGTGACTGCTCAGATACGCGCCGCCACACCATAGACAGCTCTCATTTGATTACTACTGAACTGTATATGGGAGGTTCCTCTAAGAAGACTCCACGATGCGTGTTGAACTAGCCTGCGTTATTACAGGATGTCAGATGATGTGAACCACCAAAGCACAAAGCAAGACAAATAACGTCTGTTGTCACGACAACCTCACCGACTTGCGTCACATGGTTTGTGGGATAAGCTTATGTATTTTTTTTTTGTGGTTATTTATTTAGTTATGGCAACAACAATGTCTTCGTCAAGCCAGGCTTTCATCCTACCTGGACGAATCACTTCAGCTCGCCGAGTTCCCCTGCGGTTCGAAACAACGAAATAATAAAATATGAGGTCTAAAAGCCAACTTCAAACATATCGTTCACCGCGTGTTGTCTTTGTCTGGAGAGGGATGCAATAAGCATATAGACTCAAAGCTTATCTGAGGAATTTCTCGTTTTTATTGTTTTATTCGTTGTCGTTGTGTGTGTGTCATGTGCGTGTGTCGTGTGTGTGTGTGTGTGTGTGTGTGTGTGTCTTTCTCTTTGCTCCAGAGTCCAAGGTGCAAATTTTAATGCTTTCATGTTGTTACTGGGAATTTTATGTGTGCATGTACACATGGATTATATGTGTGTGTGTGTGTGTGTGTGTGTGTGTGTGTGTGTGTGTGTGTGTGTGTGTGTGTGTGGTGGGATTTTCAAACACACCTGCCACCACAAGGATATAATGGGGCTTTTATTGCGACACAATTCAACAGACAAATCCCAGAAACACACACACAAACACACACACACACACACACACACACACACACACCTTTTGTAGACAGTTAAACAAAAGGGCAGCCAGGTGCTATGCTTCGCTCTCTCTTTCTCTCTCTCTCACCTATAGTATGCCCCTCTCTCTTGCTCTCTCTCTTTCTTTCTTTCTTTCTTTCTTTCTTTCTTTCTTTCTTTCTCTCTCTCCCTCTCTCTCTCTCTCTCTCTCTCTCTCTCTCTCTCTCTCTCTCTCTCTCTCTCTCTCTCTCTCTCCTCCCCCCAGTTTAGACAGGCAAAGCTATTTTGCAATTGCAGCTCTCAAGTGTTTCATATGTTTATAAGAAATGGATCTACCGGTGGTGGCGTCTCCGTGTTGGTCTTAAAATAAACCTGCGAACATGGAGGCCTCAGCGGTGCCTGCCTACAGATATGTAGTAGTGGGGCCAATAAAAGGGCAATACAGCAGTGTGTGTGTGTGTGTGTGTGTGTGTGTGTGGGGGGGGGGGGGGGGGGGGGGAAGTACCGGTACTCTTTTTAACAAACGTTAAAGACAGCCACTGTTTCCTGACATATTCATATCATCAAAGACAGAGAAAAGATCCGAAACCAACATTTGCATCTCATCTCCCTCCTCCTCCACTTTCTCCTCCTCCGCTGGCACCAGTCTGTCTCTCTCATTCGCACCTTACTCCCAATGACAGCTACCCCCCCCCCCCCCCCCCCCCCCCCCCCCCCAAACACACCCCCCCACCCCCACCCCCCCCACCCCCCCCCCACACACTCACACACACCCACACACACACACACACAACACCACCTCCCTTTCTCTCTCTCACCGCCTCACCCCCACGGCTCCCTGTTAGTCTCCCCCCCCACCGCGGCTGTCTGGTCCACGCTTCAGTCCGGAGTTACTCACCTCCAGTGTTTATTCTTGTTTAGGACCTGGGTAGGGTCTGGGTAGGGGTCTGGGTAGGGTCTGGGTCGCTCTCTCTGTCTGGGTGTCCTTCTGGTCCCAGCACGCGGTGCGCGCCTCCAGATAACGTCCTACGTTACGCAGCGCAGAGAGACCAGCAGCTTCACCCGCGACACACCACACAACTTTTGGTACTGGTGTTGTTCTTGGAGAAGAGACCAACGGACCGGAGATCCCTCTCCTCCATCAGCAAGGTAGGCATGGTCGGTCTGGGCTGGGGGTGCTGGGGGTGCCGGACCGGGATGAGGTCCACGCCGGACCGCCGGTTCAGATAACGCGCTGTGTTTTTAGACTTACCAGCCTCCGTTTACCGACACCATTGCTGCATATAAAAACGTGCAATGTTTATTATATCCGGGTTTTTTTTTTTTTTTTTGGGGGGGGGGTTGTATTATTATTATTATTAGTATTATTATTATTATCATTATTAATTTATTTTTTTAATTTAATTTAAATAAATAAATATATATATATATATATATATATATTATTATTATTATTATTATTTATGTTTTTAATTTATTTATTTTATTATTATTATATATATATATATATACATACATATATATATATATATATATATATATATATATATATATATATATATATGTTTGTTTTTTTATCAAGCAATTTTTTTTTTAATGGGATCAGCCTTATGATCTTTGTTTTCTGTTTTATTTCTGTTTTCACCACGACGTCAAAGGGCTCCTTTGTGCTTTTGTCTTCATTATTCATAATGAGGAAAAGAAAGCCCCTGATGGCCAAATGAACCATGTGACCCACACCTTTAAGACCACGCTGGGTCGATTTAATGTTATGCTGGCTTATGTGTGTGTGTGTGTGTGTGTGTCTGTCTTTGTGTGTGTGCGTGTGTGTGTATGTGTGTGTGTGTGTGTGTGTGTGTGTGTGTGTGTGTGTGTGTGTGTGTGTGTGTGTGTGTGTGTGTGTGTGTGTGTGTGTGCGTGTGTGTGCGTGTGTGTGTGCGTTCATTATGTCATTGTGTGTGTGTTATTGATTTATTCATAGCCCCTGAGGAGAAATGTGCAGCATTCCACCTGCTCCTCCAATTTCCTCACCACAGACCTGGAGACACACACACACACACACACACACACACACACACACACACACACACACACACACACCACAGATATGTGGATCATACATACAGCACCATATCCTTTTCATTTGAAAGCCTCTAAAATTGAAGCTAACCTTGAAACAGACAGACGGGGGGGTGGAAATCGGTTTTGGGTGAGTCTGCTACTGAATAGTCACCCCTTAGACAGGGGAGACCCTGGCGGTTTACTACCCTCTGTTTGTTGTGTGTTCAGACTTCTTCCATCACCACAGCTGCGGCTGTGGTTCAGTGGCAGACGGTTTTACAGCGTAGCGTATTATATACCAGTGGCGCGTAATGCTGCCATTCACACTGGCACCGCGATGACCTTGTGAAGGGAAGGAGATACAAGACAGTGCGCCGTGTGTTTCGCTGTTGATAACGGAGGAAAATCTCCGCTCAGAGAGAGACCATCTAGTTCCAGGAATGGTGGTTGAGAGGAGCAGGTGTGGAAATTCAGCCTTGATGATGTTGTATTGCTTTTAATATGGCCAAATGTTTGACTCATTATTCTGTGGTACGAAACAGAAACTGGTTTAAACTTGAAGGTGGCTTCCAGAGTTCAATGACTTTGACTTTCACAATGATTGATATCAACTAAAAAAGTTGTGAAACTATTCACAAATTCCCACAGCAAACAGTTTAACTCGATCAGCTTTTTTTGGACTATTTCTTCTTTTTTACTGTATATGCCTAATTGTGTTTGTGTGTGAGAGAGTGTATGTGCGTGTGTGTGAGCATAATGCGTTTGTGCGTGAATCATGTGTGTGTGCGATGTATGTATGGGGGTGAGTTGTGGGCTCTGCGTGGGGGCGTGGCTGCATGCATATGCCCTGTGTGTCTTTAAACTCCCGGCTTAACTAGACGGCGAACCAGCCAGTGACCTTTCACCCCTATTCACGCTGCCTGTCACTTCGACTCTGAAGGCGGACCACAAAGAGCGGCTTTTGTTACGCGTTCCTCACACACATTCTTTCTTTTCACCCCGTTTGGTTACGAAGTGGTGGTTTAAAGGGTACACAAAAAAAGTGCAAAATGGGGAGACATACAACCAGGGTCCAAAATGTACTTTTAAAATGTTGTCTTTTTACCTGCCAGAGAGGAAAAATCTACCAGCCAAGCAACTGTTGTAATATGTAATCCTGCCAAGTGGTCCAATCTATCAGCCATTGGCTGGCGATGGGTGTTCATGGTGGACCCTGTACACAATATGGTTCTTCTGCGATTTTAACTAGGTAGCTTAACTTGCCAGTTTATTTTAATGGACTTTAGCTTTGTGCTCTGTCAGACAGCATTTTACAACTGCGTTGGATGGATCGGACCACTGACCACTTATGTTCGTGTTCGTGACCAGATTTTTGAGACTCTTGTGTGTGTCCCAACTTCCCAACCTGTATGAACCTGACCATTCATCGCCAAGTAGCTCCGATGGTCACTGAGCGGGTCACATTCTTTGCCGCCTCCCCTGGAGTCTCTTGCCAACTCTCTGTGTCTTTCTCTCTCTCACCCTGGCTCTCGCTCTCACTCTCACTCTCACGCTTGCTCTCTGGGTGATCAACATAATCCCCATCTCTTTCTGTCATTTTCACAGACAATCTCCGTAACTATCTCTGACTCTCTGTCTGACTCACGTTGTTTTGGCTGCCACCATGCATGATGCGGTCTGCAAACTACCGTATACATCGTTTCGTTTTTGTCTGACTGGCGCTCAGTGAGTCAGTCCCCTCTGCCAATAATGAAGCGACAATGAAACATGAAATTCCCTGGCAAGGACACCAAGATTGAGAGAGAAACAATGGTGAGAGAATCCACGGCGTGGGGCTGGGGTTCACCGACGTTACGTCAACAAGTATACAGGCTTCATCAAGATGAGTGTGGGTATACGCTGATGATCAGAAATGAACACACTACAGCATATACAATGGCCGGCACAGTGACTGCCAGGGTTAGGCATGGCCAGAGGACATCATTCTTGCGGACACTAGGATGGCAAAGGAGGGATAAAGGCCCTGTCCCAATCCCAAATGGTACACCCACCCGCAAAAGCTCTCAATCTGCAGGCTGTGCTTAGTCACAGTTCTCATTATGCTATTTGAAAGGCAGTCCACACACAATGACTGCTTTGGCCATGTCTACGTCCATGTGGAGTCCACTGTGTGATAGCAGCCAGCAAAAGAAACCCACATCCAGATGGTAGAGTCAGCATTACACCCACGGATTCCCTCCTTTCTGGTGCCAACCAGAAAGCTTGGCACCAGAAAGCAGGGAGGTGGTGGTGGTGGAGGTGGTGGTGGTGGGCACATGTTAGACCCTCTTTGTGCCAGCTGAGCATCATTTGAATGCCACTACGGCCACGCCCGAGCGTTGCTGCACACCATGTGCTGGGGCTGTGCAGTCTTCATGTTGCTCCAATGGCTACTGCTTCCAGAAGGGTTCAGCTCGATTTTCTCGATGGTCTTGACATCAGCCACCAAGGAGGTTCAGGGATAGAGATGGCTACTTTAAA
Source organism: Merluccius polli (assembly GCA_030340625.1). Lineage (NCBI taxonomy): Eukaryota > Metazoa > Chordata > Actinopteri > Gadiformes > Merlucciidae > Merluccius > Merluccius polli. The sequence goes on from JAOPHQ010003741.1 coordinate 20,929, forward strand.
GATGATGAAGCAAAATTGCAGAATGGTGTTATTTGTCATAAATTGTATTGATTGTATATTGTCATAATTGATGTTGATTGAATGATAATGCCACCAAAGATGATCTAATTTTTTTTTAAACTGGTAGAATTGATTTATCCAATTAACTATTTGAATGGGGGTATATTGATATTGTGAATGGTGATTTCCCAAAATATGCTGTTAGATGATACTCATAAATATTGTCATCGGTTGGCAGGGATATGAAAAGCTGAATGAAGGAGTCCTTCTATAGTAACGTGACCTGACAGTACAGACAAAACAACTCGATGAATGTAGCAACCTCATTCATTCGTTACGAATCATGTGACCATCATGTGACATCATCCTTGCTCTCAATGCTCATGTGCACGTGAACAACGTGCACATGAAGGACAGGTCTGTACGTCAACAAGAGTTTGGGCTCGAGGCGTGCAACGCCTAGCCGGGCATTCGGGAACAGAGGGAAATTCTTTGGCCGTTTCTATTCAAATACAGACAATGTAAAAGGGTGCGGGGGCGGAGGGAGAAAAACAGGGGGAGGGAGGGAGAGAGAGAGAGAGAGAGAGAGAGAGAGAGGAGGGGGGGAGCAAAAAAAAATGAGGGCTGGGGTGTAATTACACTTAGATTTCCACACATGTCATTGCATGCAGAGACACCCACTTCCTCACACACTCAAACACACACACACACACACACACACACACACACACACACACACACCAACATACAATATATGCCTAGAAACACACTTGCACATACACAGAATCAGAACCCACTCAATATTTTAATGTGTAATGTTTTTAAATATCAAGATGAACTCACTGTTTTGCGTTTTTTATAACCTTTAACCAGATGAGACTCATTAAGATTAAAATGTATTTTTCAAGCGGGCCTGGCCAAGACAGCAGCATAAAAACAGGGTGACATACATTAAACATATAGGGTTACATCACGGTTACAGAGACACAAAAAGGACGGGTTGAGTTTTGAAATATGGACACTGCCTAGAGCTGTGCAGTTGCAAAGTCCTCTAAAATTGAAACATGAGAAAAAGATTGTCCATGAGAAATCAAATCCAAATCAAATCCTTCTTCCATATGAAAGGAGCAGCATGTATTTAAAACCCTTTTTCCCTGCTCTGTCTGGACACAAGTACTGGACATTGACAGTATGTCCTGAGCAGGGTCCAAAATTAACACCTGCCACCAGCCAATGACTGGTAGATAGATGACAATTTGGCAGGAAAACAAAATACAGGGTTACATATTAAAACAATTGCTTGGCTGGTAGATCGTTCCACGCTGGCAGGTTAAGAAGTCATCACTCTAAAAGTTAATTTTGGACCCTGGTCCTGAGACTGTAGGCCATACTGGCCTTCAGTGTTAGAATGCATGAAATGAATTGAACCTGTGTGAATCACACACACACACACACACACACACACACACACACACACACACACACACACACTGCATACCAACAGAGATGAAAGAGGGTTTGTGTAAATACAACGTGCTCATGGTCTACATTGCAGTTGTAGTTTAAGGGAAGTCTCTGGTGTGTGCAGTGGATGTCGTACCTGGGTGGGGACACTCAGAACAGAGTGGGATCTAAACAATGTTTAGCAAAATTGTATGTACTTCCACTCTTGTTTAGTCTCCAATCTCTCAGTCGGTGTACATCAAACCTGGTCTTCTTTGATTCCTCCCCTCAGGGTACAGGAGGAGCCGTGCACCTGACTGTGTTGGAAATATAAAACAAAAAAAGTCACATTCAACATGACAGTTGTATGTGTATATATATGTTTTAAACACAACTGTAAATAGAGTACAATGGACGCATAATGGCAATTTGGCAGAGGAGGTGAAGAGGGGTTTAGCATGTCCACCTATGTGTTCATAGGTGGACATACTACTGTATGTAGACACTATATATGTGGAAAAGATTTACAGTGAATATTTTAACCAAGGTGTGAAGTTATCATTGAATGCCTCCTTCCTCCGCTTGCCACTTGTTACTCTCATAATGAACATGAAGTGGAAAAAACAAAACAAAACATAAACCACAATTTGCAAAAAAAGATGATGGAACAACAACACATTCTCCCACGGATGGGGAGTCTATGTATTTGCATGTGCATGCTATGTGCATGCTGCTTGCTCACTTCATAGAAGTCGACACACTTACTTAATAACAGGTGGCATGTGAACTACTTTTGTTTCGGCAAATGTGTTCATCATATTGGACGTGATGTTTGTGTTGTATGTTGTATTAAATTAATTTTTTTAATTACATATTACTACTGTTAATACTGACACACTGTAAGTAGCTTCCAATAAAAGTGCTCCCCTATTTTGGAAACAGTAACAGTAATAAAAATACTGTTTATTATATGTGTATATGTATATTGTAAAAAACATTGATGTTTGACATGTTGTGGTCCACTAGCGAGCTCCTCTGTCTAGTTTCTAGATCCTCTGTCTAGTTTCTAGTAACTGTGCGATAGCTTACTCTCTCTCTGTGCAAATAATGCAAAACATTAAACGTAATTGTCATTGTGTAGATCCAATTCTCATTCAATTATGACATGCCACTCAAAGCAGATTGTATATTTTTCTCAATCGGCTATGCGGGGGATTGGAGTCAGTCACTCTGAGGAGTAACAGAGAACACATGCTGTCATTTCCATCCCAAAAGTGTACATTTTGAACACGCAATACTCTATATACTCTATATAATATAAGCATAATGCTACCCTATTCATACTTCTTCATTTGGTGAATGTCATAGTCTCTTTTGTTTCAGGAACTGAAAACCCTAACCTGGAGTTTTAGCGGGGGGTTTTTTAGACGTGTGAGCTTAGCAAAATGTACAGGAAGACATATGACACGAGGGTTTTTGTGGTTGTGTGCCGTGTGAGTGTGTGTTTGTGTAGTCATGCTTGTGCTGTCCGCTTGAAGGGGAAGAGTGTGTCCATTGATAAGCGCTGAGAACAGTGTGTATTTTGAGCCTGTGCCCGGTTGTATTCTTGATAGGAGACTATAGATAGCAATACAGGCCTCTGGGAAACAATAGTATCAGAAAAGGGAAATGTTGGACCCGTTCTGCTTTTACAGTCCTTTCTTCTATATGATGCATGATGCACATTGTAATGAACGTGAAGGGCACACTCATTATTAATACCAATATGTCGCATAAAATACAACTCGAAACTCAAAATCTCGACCCGTTGTCCAGCCAGTTTGAGCAGCTGAGTGAACCGTTTGGCGCTTGGTCTCTTTTAGCTTTAAACATTATTTTTTTAATCTTCTCGATTATCGAGCCAGTTACAGCAGCTTGGTACAGTAGCGGTTCCCAGCCCAGTAACCCCTCGCTTGTCTTGTCTCCAGGAGTGACAGTTGGTTTCCTCTCGGTCTAATGGAGTCCAGGATGACAGCCATGTCTCTGCTGATGGTGCTCTTCTTGCTAGCGGCCTGCTCCACCGGTAAGAAAACTACAAGACTGTCTCTCTCTCTCTCTCTCTCTCTCTCTCTCTCTTGATGTTCTCCCCTTCTTTCTCTATATCACCCCTCTCTCTCTCTCTCTCTCTCTCTCTCTCTCTCTCTCCCCCTCCTTCTCTCTATATCACCCCCCCTTCTCTCTCCCCTGCTCTATATATCCATCTATGTCTATCTGTCTCTTTCTTCTATCCGTCTCTTCCGTCTTCCCTCTCCCTCTCTCTCCCCACCCCCTCTCTTTGTGTCTCTCTTATCTTTCCCTATCCTTCTCTCTCTATATATCACTCCCCCCTTTATCTATACGTCCATCTACTACGTCTGTTTTATCTTCTTTTTTTCTCTCTCTGTCTCTCTCTCTCTCTCTCTCTCTGTCTGTCTGTCTCTGTCTCTGTCTCTGTCTCTGTCTCTCTCTCTCTCTCTCTCTCTCTCTCTCTCTCTCTCTCTCTCTATCCCCCTACTTTCTGTCTCTCTATGCCCAGACACGTCCGCATACTTTCGTCTGTCATAGTCTAGTGCACTCCAAACTCACTGACGGCAATACTTTCCAATAGGTTAAAGTACAAGCAAACTACCAAAGTAAAACATTACACCTAGGCCACAACGCCCCCTGTGCACCCATATTTGGCTGATATGATATGATATGACATGCTTTCCCGTCTGGACCTGTCTGAGTGTAGTCTGACTCTAAACTAAACTAAGTCGTAGTATGTCTGCTGTTGGCCTACTGTAGTGAGTGTGTGTGTGTGTGTGTGTGTGTGTGTGTGTGAATCTGTTAGGCATTATTAACAGTTCACCGAATTGTGTGTCTTCCCGCTTTGTCAGGCTCCAGCGAGAATGACAGGGACTTCACATTCTGTGGCCGCTGGCGCCATGGCAACAATTCCCTCACACTTAACTACGACCTCTCGCCCGGCTGCGAGACCATCACGGTGTCGGCCAATGACAGCTCACTATCGGTGAAGGGGCGGATCACCGCTCAGTGCCAGCAGTCCAAAGTGATCAGCTTGCCGCCTGAGGCGATGGACTTCTGCGTCTACTGGCTACCTTTGCTGGACCAACTCTGGCTGCAGGTATGTGAAGCCGTGCAAGAACCGGTCGAACTTATGATGTGTAACATCCCCAGGAATGAATGCTTATATGTATTATAAGGACATATAAGGACATATAACACATATTAGAAGTAGAACTAGAGCCCCAACGTTAAACTTATATGCTAAACTTAACAACGTTACGTTAAAATTGCACAACATATTTAAATATCACACTGTGAAGTGTATTGAGAGGGGAGCCCTACAGTACATTCAAAAACAGATTTTTATTTGTTTTATTTAACCTTTATTTATCCAGGAAAGTCCCATTGAGATTAAGAATCTCTTTTTCGAGGGAGACAGCAGCAGCAGCATAAATAAAAAAAACACATAGTTACAGACAGAAAACACAAAAGGAGACAAAACTAAAAAGACTAAAATTCAAGCATATGGAACTCACATTTCAAAAGGGAAATTTAAAGGAGTCAGTTTCATAACCAGGTAAATTAAAAATTAAAACCATTGACATCGTAAAGAATCTGCCTCTAATGTTTTCATTTTGGATTTAAAAGCATTTAACGAGATCAATTCATTGAGTTTCAAGTCATTTTGCAACGTATTCCATGCTGAGGGTGCAGAATACACAAAAGCCCTTTTTCCCAATTCCTTACGGGCATTTGGGACAGAAAGCATAAAGAAGTCCTGGGAACGCAAAGAATATTGTCCGGCACTGTGTGATAAGAACACATAGGTAGTATGGGAGCAGACCAAGGATTGCCATATATATAAAGGTGTACCAATGACAGAGCCTACAGGTGGCCAAAGCAGGCCATCCTACCCGAGAGTATAACTCACAGTGGTGAGTCAGACCTTTACAATTGGTAATGAACCTCAGGGAAGCATGGTAAGCTGTGTCAACCAGGTGAAGACACTGAGCAGAGGTATGCATATATTAAAGATCACCATAGTCCAACACAGATAAAAAAGAGGCGGCAACAAGTCGCTTTTTTACATTAAAAGAAAAACACAACTTATTTCGAAAGTAAAAACCCAGTTTTAGCCTCAGCTTTTTAACCAAGTAATGCACATGTGGCTTAAAAGTGAGGGAGTCATCAATCAGAGTTAACAACCTCTATTTCACTTCCCTCAAGAGTGACAACCGAAAGGATATTTTGTGGCCTATTCCTAGAGCCGGTAAACAACATAAGTTTGGTCTTATCTGCATTAAGAACGAGTTTCAGCTGAAGTAGGGTATTTTCGGACGCTGCACAAGTACTGAATCAAACGGGTGAACGAGGTTGCCTACGTGGTTCGCACACGCAGGTTGAGCCACCAAGCCTGTCATGGTGTCAATTGTCAACATGTATGTACACAGTGTCTTTATTTTTCGGATTTGTAGGTCGCGGAGCGGAACTACACGCTATGCGGGCCCTCGGGCTTGCAGACCAGGTGCTGCACAGACCTGTCGCAGGGAGCGAACATGCCAGAGGGAGAGCATGGCATCGCCAAAGGGAGCATCAAAGGAGATGGAGCCGTCGAGAAAACGTTCACGGGCTACAGCTTTTTTGGAGAAGTCATCAACTGCAGTAAGCATTGGTGGATGGATGGATGGATGGATGGATGCATGCAGAGTCCAAAATGAACACCTGACTGACACCACTTTGGCAGATAAAAAGTAATAGTCCAGTGGGTGGGTGTTTGATTCCCAGCTAGCTGAAGGGTTCTGGGCTCCAACCGCAATTTTCACAGTCTACCAGTAGACCTACTTGGGATAGATACCTTACCCTCTACCTGGTCATTACCCAGGTTGACATGTAAAAAAAACCGTTTGCTTTGGATAAGAGCGTCTGCTAAACCACTAAATAGTAAATAGTAATTACATGCCAATTACTGTGTGTGTGTGTGTGTGTGTGTGTGTCTGTCTGTGTCTGTGTTTCTGTCTGTGTCTGTATCTGTGTGTCTGAATGTAGATATATGTGTGTGCATGTATGTGCGTACATTTGGGTGGAGGATGAAGAAGAGGAACAACTACTATATACTAATCATCACACTTGTTTCTTCTTTGCAGAGGAGGAGTTCTGTGAGAAAGCCAGCATGGGATCCAACCAAGTCAACATGTAATGAAACTTCTCCTTTCTTCTTACAGTCACCACATAACAGTCAAGTCAACATGTGATTACCTTCTCCTTTCTTCTCACAGTCACCACTTAACTGTAAACATGACATAACCAAAGAGGAGTTGTTTGTCACAGAAACGACTTCCTCCTCCCGCCTGTTTTCAGATAGAAGATAATAATTACTGAGACAATGGCTCACTACGATGACAGAGAAAGTCTCAGAGAGTTTCTTTGTTCTGGAAATAACACAAACCGCTCTCAGGTGCTAGAATTGCCTGGATGTGACACACAAGGAAATTACTTTCACTGTCCGTGTGCACGACACGGACAGTGAGAAGCAGAACTTCACACCTTCTGATCTTTTCTGTGCCACTTGTACATGCACAGATATGTACAAATATACCCAAGGCTGTTTCAAGACGTTTATAACCCTTGTGGCCATATATTAGGTAAAAAGAAATCCAAAGTTTGGATTGAATCGAAAATGACTGTGTATCATCACATTCATTAAACGTGTGTGTGTGTGTGTGTGTGTGTGTGTCTCCAGCATCGAGGAGGCTGTGATGCAGTCCCAGGTGGTGGGCAACGTGGCGCTGCCGTGCGCCCTTTCCACCGTGGTGGAGATAAAGGAGGACTTCCAAGGCATCGACATCCCCACTCCCGTAAGACACACACACACAATGCAGAACTACATCGAAGCCAGAAAATGTAAATTTACAAATGGAATTGATTGACCCACTTGTACGACTTCCTCTTTGTGTTGAAAGAATGACTGCATAGCGTGACAGTTGAGGATCAGAAAAGCGAAAGTATCTCAGTGTTGTAATTCAGAATAAAAAGGCAAGGACAACAACTCCAATATGTGTCAACACAGCTCTCTCAAATTGATTTAATGACTATTTTAATGCTGGTGTTATTATACATTTATATTTTGTATTGAATTTTTGCTCTTTGCAAACTTTATAGATCAATGATTATCTTACAAAGAGCCTTCTCCAGGCCAGCTCCCAGACTCTCGAACTCCCTCCCCCAAGACGTCAGAGACTCGGAGTCCCTCGCAATTTTCCAATCCCGCCTCAAGACCCGTCTCTTCTCTACTGCTTTCTCTTAGTCTCCCCCCCCCCATCTATCCGTGTTTTGCTGTTTGTCTGTTGTCGGTTTCCCTACTATCGCCCCTCAGTGTAAAGCGACTTTGAGTCCTAGAAAAGCGCTATATAAGTCTGATTTATTATTACAAACATTACTCTCAAGCAGGGCTCCTGACAGGTTCAGGAACGAAAACCGGAAACAAGCGATATTTTAACAGGAAAGAAAACCAAGAAAAACAAAATCTTATTTGCTGCTCCCGAACAGAAACGTTCATTTAATTTCTCTGAAAATGGTTAATAGTGGTTAATTATTTCATTCCACTTCCAAGTTTCAATCCGTTTCCGAATGTTTATTTAGGTACATAAAAGAATCGGAAATGATGGGAGAAAATATCGCTAACAAAATCAAAACAAAAGAAATATGCTTTTATCCAAAGCAAGGTTTTTTAAATACAGATAAGGAGCAGGCAGGAGCAAGTTGGGCATCAAACCCAGAACCTTCTGGCTAATCCTAACCACTAGGACTAGTCGTGCAGCCTATTTACCATCTCTGTCTACGTGTATGCGTGGCTCATGAGCGTGTCATCCTACTACTATCGTTATTCAAAGCACCACTGCCTGTCACTCTGTCCTCCAGGTCGCTGATGGTGTCGCCCCAGAGTCCAGCCCCTACATCTACCTCCCCTCCTCTCTGAAACCAGCCTCCAGGAAGATGGCCAAAGTGGTGTGCACCTTCTTCAGAAACATGTCTCTGTTCCAGGTAAAGCCCTGAGCCTTCTGTCAGTGAACATGACCCGGTGGTTCCCGTCAGAGGGAGGAGGAAAGGGCGCATGTCTGTACATGACTCGAGTGATCTGGTGCTGTTTGTTGAGTACAAGCTCAGGCGTTGAGCCAACAGACAAAATAAAACTTTGTCTCCCACACAATGAAACTCAAACACAGAAATATTTGACTTTGCTTGGATAATTGCTAATCTGGGATCCAGCAGTCCTGCTATGTTTTAGCAGAACTTCTGGGAGGAGACAGCACAGGAGTCCCCACCTGCAGCAACATGATTGGTCAAAAAACAAATATGAAGCAAAACAAAGTGAAACGCTGTATTCACCCAGATTTGCAGTTCAACCCTTGTCTGCCATCAGATTTTAGATATGAATCTAAAGTCTGATTTATGAGACTAGATACAAGATAATTGCAGACTAATAATACATAAGTGGTATTCTTTGTGTGTGTGTGTGTGTGTGTGTGTGTTTTAGGAGTCAAATAATAAACTGATGATACTGGAGGATGTGGTGGGAATTACCGTTGAGCATGAGATCATCACCAATCTGATTGAACCGGTCAAGATTGGTTTCCACCACGGGATCATACCTGTAAGTTAGTGTGTGTACATGTGTGTGTATACTACTATCCACACATAGGCATTTAGTATATCTATACCATTTCTACATGTCCACTTGCCTAAGTAAGAATTTGTGTGTAGGGCCACCATGATGCTCCGTTAGTTTCTAATATGAGAGACTAATCACAGCGAAAAAACAAACAAAAAAGTTTGACCATCAACGTCACTGGTCCGCGGTGTGTGTTCTCCATTGGTCCACATAGGACCAATGACGTGAAAGGGCCAACTTTCAATTTACTTTCGATGACTTGGCGCGATTTAAAAAATACCCTAAAATGGATACACAATTACACAATATAGTTGTAGAATTACACAATATAGTGAGCACAGCTTTTATCATTTTCCAGAAGACATTTTGACATTTTGGGGTTTCAGAGGTTAGCCTGCATTTTGATTCCTAATCTTCTTTTTCGTTTTCAGGAAACCCATTCACGAAAATGTGTCTCGTGGGACACCAGGAGAGGTGTGTATCCTTGAGATCACAAACCGTAACCATAGCAACCATCTCCATTAGACATCCCCATGACCTCATCTCACGCCTGCCTGTATATACCCCTTGTGTGTATTTTATACAAACCCTGTGCTGTCACTGCAGATCCACAGAAGGTCAGCTGGAAGGAGGATGGATGTGTGACGGTACAAGTGGGAGACAGGGAAACAGAGTGCCTGTGCAACCATCTGACGTACTTCACCATACTGGTGGTGAGTTGTCTTGGAGACGGCATGTATCTGTACGTGTCTTTCTAATGGCGGCTGCTCAATAAGAAGGAACTAATAGAAGAAGTCATAGGAAAATATTGAATATAGGGATAATGGCATAGATATTTTTTTATTGATATCTAGTTCATATATTAGATCAGTGGGGTGCTCCCTATAGCAATAAGAGACGCACAATGAGTCATTTGACGACGCTTGGAATGTGGCCTTTTAAAGACGCACACACGCACACACACACTAACACACACACACACACACACACACACACACACACACACACACACACTAACACACACACACACACACTAACACACACACACACACTAACACACACACTAACACACACACACAAACTAACACACACACACACACACACACACACACAGGAGAATGCTGCAGAGATGTAATTGTTTAGTTCATTTCTATTTTGGCTCTTCCAGGAACTGGAGCCTCGACCTGTGCGCCACCTGCTGGCCCTGACGGTCATTACATCCTTGGGCAACGCCTTGTCCGCCATCAGCTGTGTTGCCCTCATCATCTTCCTGTGCTCCAAACGGTAACGCCTCATAAGCAACACAGTGACACTTTTTGTTGATATTGATTCAGTGACACATTATTAAATGAGTGCCATATAAAATGTGGCTAATGCAAATAATTTAAATATTCGTAATGTAACATAGTGTTATTTTGTTCTTCTCTCTCTCTGTCTATCTGTCTCTCCCACACTCTCCCTCTCTCTCTCTCTCTCTCTCTCTCTCTCTCTCTCTCTCTCTCTCTCTCTCTCTCTCTCTCTCTCTCTCTCTCTCTCTCCCTACATCAGGAGAGTGAAGGAGCAGTCTATCCCGATCCACCTCGGTTTAGCCACATCGCTCTTCGCCCTCAACCTGCTCTTCTTCTTCACGGGGACCTTGGCCAACGTAGGAGGGGAGGGGCTTTGCCGCTGGGTGGGGGCGGGGCTCCACTACGCCCTGCTCAGCTCCTTCACCTGGATGGGCATCGAGGTTTTCCACACCTTCTGGTTGGTCTACGTGGTGTTTAGCCCTACCCCCAAGGTGTACATCTGGAACCTGACTGGCTTTGGTGAGTCACATGTTTGTCTGTAGTTACGTTTCTATTGATTTGCTGTTAGGCGCATGATGCTGTATTGAATATAAAAAAGGCCAAGTTGCGCAGGAAATGCATTGACTAAATACATCATGTCGATGTGATCTGTATTTTTATTTAATTTTTGCTAATTTTAAATTTTCAACCATCAAGCTTCATATCTAATAGAAGCAGATAATGCATGCATTATTTAAATTTCCCCAATTAGGTGGTAACATGGCTTGTGGGAACAGAGCCATTTCACATACATCAAGAGATGTATTTTGATAGAGGTTAAACAAGTATATGTGTGTGTAACTCAGTGTTTCATTGTGTTTCTCAGGTCTACCAGCTCTTCCGGTCATCATCCTCCTCGCCATAGGAAACATATACGGTTTGAGGGAGGTGGTGCCCAGCGATGACGTCTCCAACCCTTACATGATGTTAGTACATTTGTGTGTGTGCGTCTACACTCGCACACAAGAGTCAAGTCATACATCACTCAGGCTTCATTGCAAAAGCATGAAAAAGATGACACTATCCTGGTCGAAGTAGTCCAATCAAAATGGCCGATATCACCAGTCGCATCACTAATATATCCCATCATCCAATCACATCACTGCACCATGTATCCACATTGTGCAACCAGCACTTATACCCTTACTACTATGTACCACTATATAATACTTCAGCAGATCCTTTGATACAAAGTGACTTACAGTGAATGAATGAATTAATTGAATTAATTAATTAAAGGTACTTCAGGGGGTTTACTCAAACCCTGAACGTTTGGGCTATAGGAGTCAAACACCCTAACCGCTAGACTTGTGCCTTCTACCTCCCCTGCCAGGTGTTGGATGAAGAGCAACCATGAGGCCCTGCTGGCCCACTACCTGACCAACCTCAGCATGCTGGCTCTGCTGGTCTCCTCTGGCCTGGTCATGCTGCTACTGGTCTACCGCAAGATCCGCGATCGAGAGGAGTGGCGGCACAACTGCGTGGCCTTCCTCAGCATCTGGGGGCTCAGCTGTCTCTTCGGGGTCTCCTGGGGCCTGGGCTTCCTGAACTTTGGACCCCTCACTGACTTTGTCCTCTTCCTGTCCTGCATCCTCAACTCTTTCCAAGGTCAGCAGCCGCTCTGTCGGTGTGTCTCTGTCTCTCTCTCCCTCTCTCTGTCTCTGTCGGTCTCTGTCGGTCTCTCTCTCTCTCTCTCTCTCTCTCTCTGTCTCTCTCTCGCTCTGTCTCTCTCTCGCTCTCTCTCTCTCTCTCTCTCCTTGTCTCTGTCTCTCAATGGTCACAATAATCAGTTGTTGTTGTTAGTTCAAAGTCTGCCTGGGCTTTGTTATCATTGTGTAAGTTATTTAACAGTGAAGAGTTGGTTGGTTTACCAAAGCTTAAAACACATCATAGTAAACCATTGGGTCCAATCTTTTACTACAGTTACCATGACAATAGGCAAAACATAAATATGTCCCTTTTTTTTCAGAAAGAAATAACATCAGATATTTTGTTGATATATGGACCACAAATCTCCAAATGTCCCCGTTGTCCATTTCAGAAACCTGGTTACCTTAGTCCAGACGTATCTGACAGAGCGAATGAAACATGAGCTTGCAGATTCGTTCCCCAGATTATGCCTTGACGTAATTCTGCTTGTACGCACGCTGTGCTCCGTCCTATCGGAAGGGCGGTTCCTAATCGGGACCACAAGTTGTTCTGAACTAGGGGTGTGCGGTGGTCTGGCGGACTAAGGCGCTGTCCATGTATGCCAGGCGCCTTGGAGTCGCGAGGACGTAGGCTCGATGTCAACCGGCATCCAGTAGTGGTGTACAAAGATTTGCTGTTTTTCGTGCCAATATGCCAAGTGATTGCCATAATCATAAATGAGTCGTGGGTCGTGGGGCAGTCTCCAGGGTTTCATCATCCCTCGCTCCAGGGTTAAGGGGCTCCTTCAACAACATGTTTGTCGCCCCCTGAAGGCTAAACGGTCAAAAGTCATGATTCATGAGTTAATGATATCCGATATATTCATTTATGATGTCTGGTTTATGGTAGAGGATTAACCAGTCCATACTGTGGATGATGAATAAGCATTTGACGTTACCACCACCTGTTCAAAATCAGTGCAGTGTAATGATGAGCAGTAAAATTACATAACCTCCCCAAAACATGCTGGTGGCTCTATGGCGTTTTTCCATACAATGTGCTGGCCTGGTTTGACATTTACATTTTACATTTACATTTTACATTTTACATTTTACATTTACATTTAGGGCATTTAGCAGATGCTTTTGTCCAAAGCGACTTGCAAGTTTGACTTGGTTTGACTCGGCACCTTGGCCCGGCGTGGCAGGGATATGTATTTCCATTACAACAGGGCTGCCCGCTTGAAGGTGTGTCTTTAACTGATGACGCGCTCAACTCACTTATGATCATTCAGGCTGCTCACGACTTCTCGTTTTTTTCCATTGTTTTGGACGCGGTTGAAACAAATGTTTAGTTCAGGAGTTTTAATCGATAGTTTTTTAAGCCCAAACCCGATTACAGCCCGAATTTGTTCTCGCCATGCTCTATTGATAGAAACAGGCCTATGCATATAAGAGAATTACACCATGCTTTTAAATAGGCCTAATTAACCAACATTAAACAAAGTGTAGTTTCCCAAAGCATCTAATCATTCATTTAATAATTGTATTTAATATGGTTCACAATTCTCAACAGTGCGCTTCGCCCCAGTCAGTAACTGCAGTCATAATAATGGCATCCTGACCAGAGAATGAAGTCGCACTCCCTCTGTGTGTGTGTTGTAATCCCAGCTTCTCTTCCTTTGTTTCGGCAGCTGGGCCGGCCGCGCGTCCATGACAGCGCAGGCGCCGTGCGTGAGAGTTCATGTTAGTCCATCCCTGGGGAACTAGCAGCCTAATAAATACAAAACATGGATTCAGGTCACTCGGCAGATCGAACCGGTGGCTCCAAGCTGAATGCGTTACTAATATTTAGTGAGTTGTCGTGTTTTGTCGGATAATGAATGAATAAGTAGTACAGCCCGAACCCGACATGAGCCTGTGAAACGTGTGAGAAATAAAAGGCCGACCCGAATCAGTCTTTTTAAACACGCCGCTGAATCGTCACTGAACGATGAGAGTGATGGCGACACCCATCTATTGGTAGACGTCCGGTCCAATCAGCGCTCAATACCCATCTGACGTCGCCGCTTGGAGGCTGGTCGGGCGCGCCTTGGCCCAACCCCAGGGAAGGACCATCTCGCGCACGGCTTGGCGTAGCGTTAAAAATGGTAGCGGAAGTGCAATTCACTGCGGCATGGTTTGACTCAGGTGGTGCTCAATACTGTGTAGTTTCAAATGTGTAGCTGAAGCTGTTAATAACGTCTACCTCAACATTTACTGTATTTAATGTATTTACCTTTTACTCTTTTTTTTTAATCTCTTTGATTTCCATGACTGAATTTCCCAAATCTCCCATGTGGGATTAATAAAGTGTGATGGTCTTTATCTTGCAGGGTTCTTCCTGATGCTGCGGTTCTACATGCTGGGCTTGGTGAAGCGGCGTGCGGGCGACTCCAGCTTCGGCGGCACCACCAGCACCGGCTCCACCAGGCAGCAGATGCTACAAGCGCAGGAGAAAAATTAGAGGAGAGGAGCCAGAGCTGCACTGCACTGTACCAGCGGACCACCGGAGACCAAAAGGAGAAACCAGGAGCAAGGACACCTGGCTCCACAATGCATGGGGGTTCATTTAGCCGTGCATGTGAAGGTGGTCCCCTGGTCGTTTATTATTTTTTTTAAAGAAACAAGCGGTTCAAAAGAGAAGCGATGGCCTTGTGGGTCGGCACGCTAGAGGCGTGAGACCCTCGAGGGTTTTTAATTCCAGTTCAAATCATCTCATCCTCCATTTTTGTTTCCTGGTCTAAATGCATTGTTGCAAGAGTTTACATACAAAGAATTTATACGCCGACTGTGTTCACTTTTCTATTGGTGCCAAGCGACAGACGCAGCGTCTGTTGCTTACACCTGTGCTGTACTCCAGGATCCAGCGGCCAATGGCCTTTAGGCGGCGCCTATGTAAATACGTCTGTGCTGAATAGGATTAAGTGGTGACTCCGGCATGGCCAGCATTCAACAGTGCAGGACTGGGGCCTGTACTTCAAACATACTTTTCCAGAACAGGGTTGAGCTCAGTTCACAAAGGTTATAGTTGATGTGTTGTTAGTAATATTATTTTTGACAATTTTATAACTATGAAAGAGAGATTTAACTGAATTGTCAGGTGTTTTATTTTTCTCTTCAAGCTGTGTTATTTGAACCTCTGATAAGCTTTTTTTTGTGTATTTTTCTTTCTTCATTTGTGATTCTTATGACTTTATGAGTCGTTTGAAGTAGCACTTTAGTTACCTTGCATACTACTTAGGGATGTACCGATATCCGCTTTTCACTCTCGCGCTGTGGGACTTTTAATTTGAAAGTATTGGCCAATAACCGATTCCATCCAGTAGGCCTACTTCAACTGAACAGCATATAATAACACTGTTGAATACAATACATCACTTCCTGCTTTTCTTTCTGTGACAAAACATTTATTTTTAAACACATTTTTCATAATTGCAGATATTTGTAATAGTTTTTGTATCGGAGACTTTTGAGCGTTTGATGTCGAATGCCATTGTCTGTATGGGTGTCTCCCTAAATGTAGACGTGTAGAACATGAATCCATTTTCTTTGTGTGTGTGTGAGGGTGTGTGTGAATCTACTGTTCATTGAGTGAATCTGTGTATTCATTCAGTCATATCTCGTCTGTATTGTAGAATAGATAAGCATGTCTGTGCTATGAATGGCTGAGAGATCCTGTGATGTTGGCACTTTTTTTTGTTCTTTGCATAGCGATGCTATGCAGTGAAAACATCTCTCTTTGAAATGCCTGTATGGTGCTTTAATTAAATAAAAAAATGAAAAAAAAGTGAAATTATACTTTGAATTCATTACAGTTTTTGTGTATTTGTACCGTTTTTGTGTGTGTGTGTGTGTGTGTGTGTCTTGTTTTCCTGCAGGGCCATCCTCTCATTATGTGAGCATGTTTATCCAAGTGCTCCCTGGAGGTCGACTTTTGGCCCAGTTTTGAAACCCCGTTCTTCTCGAAAGCACGTCGCACAGTTTGGAGAAGCAGAATACTTGAAATACCGACATGTGGAGCATCGGACTCCAGCAGATAGAAGCGGAGAAGAAGGGAGAACAGTAGACAATGAAGTCATTTTTTGTTCACTTTCTTTTTGCTTTCGTGGTGCCTCCATATTCTGTTATGCAATGCACTGTTCTTCATGTTTTAAACTAAATGTGTGAGGGCAGAGCGACCGCCTTATTTGTTATCCTTCAGCCTTCAGCCTAAGGATAATTGTCCCTTCCTCCTATCATTAGGAATAGGAACAGTATAAACTATTATCTCTTGTTTAAGCCTTGTACCTGCTTGACCTAGTACATTGTTTGCTTCTCCTGATACTCAGACATTGTTGTCTGGGGGGGGGTAAATGATTATGGACAGGGCTTTAACGAACATACATACGGTACTGTGTACATATGATACTGTATAATCGGGCCGTTCAGCAACCTGAATAAACCAGCAGCATTGTGATTTCAAACAGCCACCAGATACCGAGGCTTGGAGGACCGTGAGACGGCTCCACAGTGGAGAACATCACAACACCAGTATTATACATCCCAGTCTTCTTCATCCCAGTCTCCCCCCCCCCCCCCACCCCCCCTCCGTACTAGACCTATTGACATCTTGTTTAGTTCACATGGTCCCGAGAATGTCTGGTCTAATTGCATCTAGTCTGTAGGGACACGCCGTCCTGCTTTTTTTTCTTTTTTGTGACACCCCAGTGGTACTTCTGAGGGGGCGAACGGCCGCCCTGCACCATAGGAGGCCCATGAAGAGGAGGAGGAGGAGGAGGAGGAGGAGGAGGAGGAGGAGGAGGATGGGGGGTGGGGGGGGGGGAGATGCAACCTAGATGAAGGCAGGATGCAAACACTGACAGACAGACAGACAGACAGACAGACACACACACACACACACACACACACACACAAACACACACACACACAGTTAGTTCATTTATTTGGAGTGACCAATACTTACAACGACACAGCATTCCAAATATTAATAAAGAGCCCATTAATGTCTCACACAGCAACACAAACATTGTGCAGGTAGGCTACCTACAGCCAAGCAAGTCAATCAATAAATACATAGTTATCAAATCAATCAATAAATACATAGTTATCAGACACACACACGCACGCCCACACGCACACGCACACACACACACACACACACACACACACACACACACACACACACACACACCCTTTCCTATCTCTCCGACAGGACATTGCCCACCGCTGGGGATCACGTGACTCGTCGCGGGGGGGAGGATGCCGCTCGCGCCGCGGCCGGCATCCAGTCGCTGTTCATGCGCGGGCTGCGATGCTGCTGCTGCTCACGGACGGGCGGTAGGACGGACCGACCGACGGACGGACGGACGGACGGACGGACGGACGGACGGACGACGACACCCAGGTAGGAATAGTACATATTAATAATAATAATGGACAATAACGGACGGCACTGAAGGGCTTCGCGGTCTTTTCCCCCCGGTCTAGAACAGAAGATAAGAAGGAAGTAGCGGCCGACCGAGGAGATGAGACGGAGGGGGGAGATAAGGGAGGGAGGGAGGGAGGACGTCTCCTGTAGTGTGTGTGTGTGTGTGTGTGTGTGTGTGTGGGTGTGTGTTTATTTTAAAAGGGAGGACACAGCGATTTTATCCGTCGGTCCAACCCGTCCGACGCAAGCGTAACAAAAGGCGAGACTGATGGTCCTCCTGGTTGGTGACCTCCTGTCATGGCGCCTCTGGTGAAATGGCCATGGTCGTACATTTATAGGTGGACACCATAATAATAATAATAATAATAATAAGAAGAAGAAGAAGAAGAAGAAGAAGAAGAAGAAGAAGAAAGACACCTGCCAGAGCGGTGTTTGTGTGATGATGATGATGATGATGATGATGATGATGATGATGATGATGATGATGATGATGACGACGCCTGGTCTTTTGGTGCTATTGCAAATATTCGAGCAGTCACACGGGCTCTGCCTCTGGGACCTGGGATGACCGGGGGAGGCGCTCAGCGTCGGTGGCGATGGAGGTGATGATGATGATGATGATGCTGATGCTGATCACTTCTTCTCACTCCTCCAGAGCAGTACACCCACGCGGCGGAGAGGGAGGGAGACACTTCTCACGGTTGTCATCGTCAGAGTGATGTCACCCAGGCAGCCAGTTCTGCAAACGTCTGCAGTTGTGTCTGACAGTCGATTTGGACGTCTGCGGCTCCACACTGAGTACACTGGTAGTACCTTACTGTAGTCCAGTCTACTTGTGTCTATGTTGTAGGCCTAGCAGTAACACGCTTGTGGATGTCTTCAGTTAATATAGCCCTATATTTATTGGTAAGGTAGGCCTATGGCATTCTCTCTCTCAAGTCACAAGTTACAGCAACTGCCACCTAAGTTTATCGTGTCTATGTTCAAAGGCAAAGTCACTACAGACTTTGGATGAGTCATAGAAGTGCACTACAGTAAGGATGCTTGCAGCTCACTTTTATTTTTTTCTGTAACATGTCTTTGCAAATCATTTGCTCTTGATTTCTGCAATTGATCAGTTGTTACAATATCAATACATTGAGTTTCGAAATTGTTTTCGAAAACAAAAATGACTTCTGACCTGCGATGTTGCAACTCTCCCTCCCTGATTGCAGAACCCTGTCCTCCTCCCTAACCTAGGATGCACCCTAACCTCACCTCATTGCATACTCCCTGTTTGAATGTTAAGAGGCTATTCTCACAGCATTGAGCGCTGCCACTCATCTGACCCTGACTTGGTTTCTGTTCGGCCTCATTATCCAACACCTATCCCTGACCGCCAGTGACGCACTTAGCAACTGGACGCACTTAGCAACTGGACGCTAAGTGTTAACTAGGCGTGACGAGGTGCCTGTAACCTGTCTCTAACGTGAATGCTGAAATGGCTTCATTGTCACGGGCTTGGCATCGAAAGCCACAAAACCTGTTGCAGTGCGTTTTCTCTTTTTTTGGTATTTACTGTAACTTCTCTGTGACCTTTTTTGTCTTTCCTTTGTTTGTTTGTGTGTATCGCAGGTCCGCAGGCTACCCAGGGTAAACGACATTAGTCGACCACCAGTCTAGTAGCCGGTGTAGTAGTCGTCCTAGTAGTCGGTCTACTAGCCGGTCTAGGAGTTGGTCTGGTAGCCGGTCTACTAGTCGGTGTAGTAGCCGGTCTAGTAGCCTAGTAGTCGGTCTACTAGCCGGTCTAGGAGTTGGTCTCGTAGCCGGTCTACTAGTTGGTCTAGTAGCCGGTCTAGTAGTCGGCCTAGTAGCCGGTCTAGTTGTTGGTCTAGTAGCCGGTCTAGTAGACGAGAGTTGGTTTCGTAGTCGGCCTAGACGTCTAGTAGTCAGGTCTAGTACTCTGGTCTGGTCCTTACAGCTCCTCTGCTCCTCAGTCCCTCGGTCTAGCCAGTCTAGTGGGTGAAGTAGTTGGTCTAGTTGTCAGGTCTAGTAGTTAAGTCTAGTATTGTACTAGTTCTAACACCTCCTGTCCCCCTCCTCAGCAGCAGGAGGAGCAGCTAGCCATGGGGGCCGACGAGGAGCCCCTGAGGCAGGAGGGAAGCCTGGAGGCCTCCTCCGCCCTGCGGTCTGAGCAGGAGCCCCCCAAGGAGAGCATGCAGCTGAAGAAGGAGATCTCCCTGGTCAATGGCGTCAGCCTCATCGTGGGCAACATGATCGGCTCGGGCATCTTCGTGTCCCCCAAGGGCGTGCTGATCTACAGCTCGTCCTACGGGCTGTCACTGGTCATCTGGGCCATCGGCGGCCTGTTCTCTGTGGTGGGCGCCCTCTGCTACGCCGAGCTGGGCACCACCATCACCAAGTCGGGGGCGTCGTACGCCTACATCCTCGAGGCCTTCGGCGGCTTCATCGCGTTCATCCGCCTGTGGACGTCGCTGCTCATCATTGAGCCCACCAGCCAGGCGATCATCGCCATCACCTTCGCCAACTACCTGGTGCAGCCGCTGTTCCCCACCTGCGAGCCGCCCTACGTCGCCTCCAGGCTCATCGCAGCCGCATGCATATGTGAGTCCTCATCAAAACACCGGCGTTTACCCAAGGATGACTTGTTCCTTTAAAGTAAAGCAAACAAGACCCTTGTTTGCCTTCTTTGCAGCCAATGACATTTCAAGAAATGTTTTTAAGGGATTAGTTTGTATTGACCAAGAACGTTGTAATTACAATCCTTTTTCAAAACTGTTTGGTACCTTTTTAATGATTTTATAAAAAAGTATAGGATTACCAGCAGGTATACAGTATTATATTTCCCCACCCTATTTCTGGCTGTTTTGGTTTTGTGTATGCCGTCTTTGGAGGAGAAATCAGAAATTATACATGAATGGTTTTAAAAAAAGACGCACAACACAAACTGCCCCACTAGAGTTGTCATGCTTAAATCGCCGATGATAACAATACTTTACTACACCACACTACATTAAGTGCTCTCTCTCTCTCTCCCTGCTCAGGCCTACTGACCTTTGTCAACTCGGCCTACGTGAAGTGGGGCACACGAGTACAGGACATCTTCACCTACGCCAAGGTGGCCGCCCTCATCGTCATCATTATCACTGGCATCGTCAAGCTGTGCCAGGGTGAGCGAGTCCGTCCCACGTTCTTTCATTCATGCAGTCCCTGGCCCATGCTCCATTCACCTTCACTCACTTTTACCAAAATGTAGCCCTTTAGCTGGTCTCACCCTAACCACTAGACCTTCTGGTTTGTTTAATGGTTAATAATGTTTTTTGTTTTTTAATAATGTTGTTTTTTTTGCACAAGGCTGAATGAGTAATGCACCAGATTTAGGCCGACCTGCATGTAGCCTGACAGCCCCTCCCTAACCCTAACCCTAACCCTAACCCTACCTGCATGTAGCCTGACAGCCCCTCCCTAACCCTAACCCTAACCCTCTAACCCTAACACCATAACCCTAACCCTACCTGCATGTAGCCTGACAGCCCCTCCCTAACCCTAACCCTCTAACCCTAACACCATAACCCTAACCCTACCTGCATGTAGCCTGACAGCCCCTTCCATAACCCTAAACCTAACCCTAACCCTACCTGCATGTAGCCTGACAGCCCCTCCCTAACCCTAACCCTAACCCTCTAACCCTAACACCCTAACACCATAACCCTACCTGCATGTAGCCTGACAGCCCCTCCCTAACCCTAACCCTCTAACCCTAACACCATAACCCTACCTGCATGTAGCCTGACAGCCCCTTCCATAACCCTAAACCTAACCCTCTAACCCTAACACCCTAACCCTAACCCTACCTGCATGTAGCCTGACAGCCCCTCCCTAACCCTAAACACCTAACCCTAACCCTAAACCCCTAACCCTAACCCTGCCTGCATGTAGCCTGACAGCCCCTCCCTAACCCTAACCCTCTAATCCTAACACCCTAACCCTACCTGCATGTAGCCTGACAGCCCCTCCCTAACCCTAACCCTAAACCCCTAACCATAACCCTAAACCCCCCTAACCCTGCCTGCATGTAGCCTGACAGCCCCTCCCTAACCCTAACCCTAAACACCTAACCCTAACCCTGCCTGCATGTAGCCTGACAGCTCCTCCCTAACCCTAACCCTAAACACCTAACCCTAACCCTAAACCCCTAACCCTAACCCTGCCTGCATGTAGCCTGACAGCCCCTCCCTAACCCTCTAATCCTAACACCCTAACCCTACCTGCATGTAGCCTGACAGCCCCTCCCTAACCCTAAACACCTAACCCTAACCCTGCCTGCATGTAGCCTGACAGCTCCTCCCTAACCCTAAACACCTAACCCTAACCCTAAACCCCTAACCCTGCATGCATGTAGCCTGACAGCCCCTCCCTAACCCTAACCCTCTAATCCTAAACACCTAACCCTAACCCTACCTGCATGTAGCCTGACAGCCCCTCCCTAACCCTAACCCTAAACACCTAACCCTAACCCTGCCTGCATGTAGCCTGACAGCTCCTCCCTAACCCTAAACACCTAACCCTAACCCTAAACACCTAACCCTAACCCTGCCTGCATGTAGCCTGACAGCCCCTCCCTAACCCTAACCCTCTAATCCTAACACCCTAACCCTAACCCTACCTGCATGTAGCCTGACAGCCCCTCCCTAACCCTAACCCTAAACCCCTAACCATAACCCTAACCCAACCTGCATGTAGCCTGACAGCCCCTCCCTAACCCTAAACACCTAACCCTAACCCTAAACACCTAACCCTAACCCTGCCTGCATGTAGCCTGACAGCCCCTCCCTAACCCTAACCCTCTAATCCTAACACCCTAACCCTACCTGCATGTAGCCTGACAGCCCCTCCCTAACCCTAACCCTAAACCCCTAACCATAACCCTAACCCAACCTGCATGTAGCCTGACAGCCCCTCCCTAACCCTAACCCTCTAACCCTAATCCTTACCCTAACCCTAACCCTAACCCCATCCCTAACCTTAACCTAACCCCACCCCTAACCTTAACCTAACCCCAATCCCAACCCTAACCATAACCCCCTAACCCCTAACCCTAACCCCATCCCTAACCTTAACCTAACCCCACCCCTAACCTTAACCTAACCCCAACCCCAACCCTAACCATAACCCCCATCCCTAATCCCTAACCCTAACCCCACCCCTAACCTATCCCCAAACCTAACCCTAACCCTAACCTGAACCACTCCCACCCCACATCTCACTTCAACCACTCCCCATCCCATACCCCATCCTACCCACCAGCCCCAAACGGGCGATGGAAGGGGATATGCCCTCCGTTTGGGTGCCCGCCCTGCATCCTGTCCGACCCTTGCGGGGTCCGGCAGCCCTGGCGTGTGATCGGTCTAGGGGTTGGGCAGGTCATGGTCTCCCCGCCCCCGCCAAGCCCCAGCCCACCGACACACACACATGCACACACCAGGTGGGCCGGCCGGGGCTTGAGCGGGGGTTCCGCAAATGACCGTAAGTCCCACCACCCGAGGCCAACGGACCGGCAGCAAGGCTTGGGGTCGGGCCCTGCGGGGGCCGGAGGGAGGTTAGGGCGGGGACCCACTCAACCCCGGTTGAGCCTTGGTCACCTTTTAAAAGTAGAAAGGATCCCTCTCTGGGGCCTGGAAAATGGGGGAGGCAGGGGGTGGTGTTGCCCGCGCAACCTAGGGTCTTGGCACCTACATGAACAAAAACAAACAAAAACCTAACCCTAACCCTAACCCTACCTGCATGTAGCCTGACAGCCCATCCCTAACACTAACCCTAACCCTAACCCTAACCCTGCCTGCATGTAGTCTGACAGCCCCTCTCCACCCTCTCCACAGTCCAAATAGACGAGGTGAAAAAAAATCTAAAATGGGGATTCATGCAAAGAAACTTTTGGACCATGCTAGCGCTACAATTGTTATTAAACAACACTATTAGGATGGGTGTGGGTGCAGGTGAAGGCTAAATGCAATCTTACCACCTCGCAGTTGAATGCAGGGCCAGGGAGATATGCTCATTATCGGTAACATTTCTAATCCCTGCTGATAACATGCAAGGATTTCCTCTTACACCGCTGGGTTTAAAGTGGGTG
This sequence comes from Merluccius polli, assembly GCA_030340625.1. Classification (NCBI taxonomy): domain Eukaryota; kingdom Metazoa; phylum Chordata; class Actinopteri; order Gadiformes; family Merlucciidae; genus Merluccius; species Merluccius polli. The sequence continues at coordinate 44,627 of JAOPHQ010003741.1, forward strand.
CTAACTGCTAATCCGTCTGACTGCAGGCTCTGTTCCTATATGTGCCCTGGTAGTTTCTTCCCTACAACAGTAGCTACAATAACCACCAACCATTTGCCATTTGCCTATTATATATTTGGATTTATTTTGGATAAACTTTGTAATTTTTGGAATATATTCATTTTTATTTTGTATCTCCTGACCTATACAGTTGTTTTCAGATGTGTTCATATCTTGCATTTCTGCACCAATACACCACAGGAAATCCCTTAGATTTGGATTCAGTGTTTAAATGCTATGCCACCACCAGGTAACACAGCCAACTTTGAGTCCTCTTTTGAGGGTTCCTCCACAAACCCGGGGGACATCGCCCTGGCCCTCTACTCGGCCCTCTTCTCCTACTCGGGCTGGGACACCCTCAACTTTGTGACAGAGGAGATCAAGAAACCTGAAAGGTGAACATCTTTCCACACCGTCACCATAAGGGAACGTTTGTTGAACGTTTGTTTGTGGTACATGGGCGTTTCTCCAAGTGCAACTAACCTCAACTAAACGATCCCATATTTGTATGTCACAGGAACCTGCCCCTGGCAATCGCCATCTCCATGCCCATAGTCACTATCATCTACATCCTGACCAACGTGGCTTATTATGCTGTTCTGGACATCAGCGCTATACTGGCTAGTGATGCTGTGGCTGTGGTAAGTATATATAGAGTGTACATTTGTGTGTGCACACACACATTGCATGTTCTGCTACCTTTGTGTAGAACATGTAGATCATCCAAAAAGCAACATCTATATCTAAAGAGATTAACGTCAATATTTCCCATTACTTTTACTTAGAAATTCGAAGTAAAAAGTCTGCTTGGCAAAGACCCTTTCCATAAGGTTTGCTCTGATAAGCTCATGTGAGACCCATGTGGTTGTGTTGTTTTCCACCAGACGTTTGCAGACCACACTCTGGGGGTGATGAGCTGGATCATCCCCATTGCTGTAGCCCTGTCCTGCTACGGCGGTCTCAACGCCTCCATCATAGCTGCCTCCAGGTAAACACATGTTTCCCCAAGGATTTTTTCCAGGGCAGGGGGGTGGGGGGTAAGCCTTGTGACGTGAGACCATCCCGATATTCACGTTTCACAATGCGAGTCTGGCCTTGGCAGTTCATTGATTTCCATATATGGCGGTTGTTCAAAAAATGTTTGATCCATCCATCCATAGACCCTGGCTGCGGTCCTGGAGTTTAGACATTATCATGTCGTCATTTAGCAGACACGTTTATACAAGGGACTCGATGATTTTACATGTCTTTAAGAAGCAGGTTGTGAAGCTTGCTCATTTTATGACCAAAAAACCCCATTTACTTCTGTATTGCTAACTGTAACTAGTTACAAGTATACCAAATACCAATATTTTCCACAAATGGCTAGACTACCAGTCCCAGTTCCGGCTGCTTTCCTGGATGTTATTGACTTAACTAAACTATTAATTCGGTCTGAAGAAGAGTTTAGCTTTCCTGAAGGAGGAGCTGGTCAGTCGTCACACAAGCCGTCACCGCCAGGAATCCAGATGGCCGGCCACCGGTGTCCAGAAGAGACAAACACATTAAACTCAAGAAAACACAAATAACAATTTTAGTACATGTTACCCAAGCATTTAAAATGTCCTTAAATGTTATAAAAGTGATAACTCAATATGTTGAATGCCAGCACAGGCCACATCTGACTCAAACGACATGCACTGGTAAAACCAAATGTAGACTTTGGGGCCGTGTGTAGGCGTGCCCCATAACCATTGGTGTGACTTTTCACACGCGCTTCACAATCTAGGAAGGTGTTGGCGTTCTCTGCAACGGTCTGCCTTTATCAAACCGGTCATTTATGTTTCACACATTTTTAAAACAAAAATTCAATCGTCTGCTTCTTAAAAGCATGTTCAAATTTTTATTTGGATCATTGGTGTTATTCTTTGTTTTCCATGTTACCCCACCTCTGTTTTTGTTTAGCTTTTTAGTCATTTCAATTTGTATTGTGAATTTGATTTTGTTTTAGCTTTTTGTTACTGTTGTTTTGAAAAGTGCATGATTATTATTATGATGTTATTCCCATCTCTCCAGGTTGTTCTTTGTGGGGGCGCGTGAGGGGCACCTGCCAGACGCCCTGTCCATGATCCATGCGGAGAGGTTCACTCCGGTGCCTGCACTGCTCTTCAACGTAAGACCTGCACTCCCCATCCATGTCCACCGCTCTGTGTACAACCAGAGCTAACCAAGCTACATTCTCATCGTCAAAGTGTTTTGTTATCAAATGTAGTATTACGTCACGGTCCTTACATGCAGTGACATTCCTAAGACGTTAAAGGGCAGTCTAGGTGTAAAATATTTACAATAGGCCTACATTCTTGTTCAAAGGCTTCCAATGGCGACGTCAATCTCATTCTCAACCGTTACTTGTGCCTTTGGTCTTGTCTGCTTTCACTTCTATCTATTCTGAAAAGCTCAATAACTGACCATCTCAACCAGTGAGTCGTAACCCAACATAAAAAGGTAAAACTTTTCAGTCGCCGACCATCTCTTCTTGTCCTGTGTGGTCCACAGTGCATCATGGCCCTGATCTACCTGACTGTGAAGGACGTGTTTCAGCTCATCAACTACTACAGCTTCAGCTACTGGTTCTTCATGGGCCTGTCCATCGCTGGGCAGATCTACCTCCGCTGGAAGGAACCCGATAGGCCCAGGCCGCTCAAGGTGCCCCCCTAGTGGACAGAACATGTAACATGAACACATGTGGCAAATGCATGTCTCATCCATACCAAAGTGTGGATGAGAGTAACCGAGAAAGTAACCGAAAACGAATCAAACCTTTTATTAAGTTTTCATTCTTGGCAAATCAGTTATGATTGTCAAGTAATGAATAAGATACGATTTAAAGTCCGGTTGAAACAAAAAAAAGAATATAAGTCAGGTGATGACTTTAAATATGAATACATTCAGGTGGGTACTTGAAGGCATTGTCTGACAAAGGCATTTTCAAAAGGATGAAACTGCAGTAACAATCTTTATATGTACATAAATAAAGATTGTTACTGCAGTTTCATCATTTTGAAAATGCCTTTGTCAGACAATGCCTTCAAGGATATAAGTTATGGATTTGTATCCTGTATCCCTCTCTTCTGCAGTTGACTTTGCTGTACCCGGTGGTGTTCTGTATGTGCTCCATCTTCCTGGTCGCAGTCCCACTTTACTGTGACACCATCAACTCTCTGATTGGCATTGGCATCGCCCTATCGGGAGTGCCCGTCTACTTTATGGGCATCTACCTGCCTGAGTCCAAACGTCCGCTCTTTATCACCAAACTGCTGCGTAAGTTTACCTGATTTTGTGTTATGGTAGTCTTATGTTAAGGTGGTAGAGAACAAATGATATGACAGCCAATTTATGCTTCTGTGTGAAATGGCTGCCATTGGTACACTGTAGGTCTCCATGTCACCTGCATATGTTAATTTATATAATACATCATCTTCACATTATAAAGATCACCAGCTGACTTTTGGTGACTCCGCTCAGAATCACTATAATTTGGCCTTTGGTGTAGTGTGATTTCTATACCGTTGATATGTCCAGCCTCTCTGAGCTTGCGTCAAACTTTTCACCAGCAAAACATTATTATTATATATTGATATAATTAAGGAGTGTCTCTCTCTCTCTCTCATTTCAGACTCGGTCACCCATTTCACCCAGTTAGTATGTTTCTGTGTGCTCACAGAGCTGGACACAAGTGAGTAGCTCCTTTTTCAGGCACTGCAACATGACCCCTTCAGCTCCTCGCTGGACACTGGTAGCCATCACTGGACTACATTCACAGCCTCTGTCATCAGAGATAAACAACCAAAAGAGGAATACTTAAGTCCTTATTTTCTGGACACCATGCTGGATTTTTCGTACTTGATTGAATTGATGTTTACATGACATATTTTCACACTCCTTTTTAATATATTGGGCCAATCTTATTGTCACATATTTGAATTAAAGCAATGCAGATTTTAATTCTAGCGGTCATTTTATTTTTATTACATCTGCCAAAGACTATACATTTGAGTATGCCATATATGGCCTGTTCAGCGCTATTCTCATCTGAAATGTGATTGTTTTATAGCGCTTTTACATTTGACAGGATATGATTTTGAGGCAATTTTGGGATGAGATAGACAGAGCTTTCATCATCTATAATGCGTTGTGTGAATAGGATGAGAGGGAATACATGTTGGAGTGATGAATGTATTAAGAGTGATACTATTTAGGGTTCCCCAAAATTAAAAGGACAGGGTGGTCTTGCAAGAGGGCTTTTTCATTGATTCCAGCTATATTATATTTAACTTTACTTTTCCCCCTTCTGTAATTATTTTTTTCTTTTTACCTTGAACGGTTTTAATATTTAAAAGTGGCTCTATTTAATCCCTTTATATAATATATATAAAGGGATTTGTGATTCATAAAGCACTTTGGTGTAGGCTAGCATTTTAACGAGTCGCTGGTCTTATGAAGGCATCAATCACAGTCAGGTCTATGTAGCATTCTTTTAATTATGCAATAGCGGTCCGTCTTATAAACTGATTGTAAACAGTTTAGAAGATTGTACGCCTAGGTCAAAATTGTATTTGCTGGGTAAAGTATTCTTAGTGTTGTTTTTACCATCATCTCGATCAGTTGTATCCTTGATTTGATCGTTATTTCAACACTTTCAATAAAGACTTCACGTTTGGACATTTGAAACAATGTTAAAACGCTAAAAGTGTGTAATTAGAAAGGGTAAATCATGTTTTAAGCAGATGTATGCAAATAATAACATTGACAGGTTGAAATGTTTTACGTTTATTTTGAAAGCTTTCTTTTTATACACATCTACATATTTACACAAAAAAAAAAAATCCAACAAGCATTCAGAGAGCAACCCAAACATGAAAAGGGAATGTTAAAAAGAAACTTCACCACGCTTTCATAAATGCACAATCTACCCCGCGCTTACATTTACTCACGCGTACACACACACACACACACACACCCACCATGCACAAAAAACGACCATAACACCTTTAACTGCAAACAGGCATGGCCCAAGACTTCTCACTAACTTAAGTGTTTAACTGCACAAAGCATACAAGGCATACCACGCTAATGTGCCACAAATCTAACACACTTCAACTTCACACACAAATCACACACACACACACACACACACAAATGTCACTCCACCATACATTAAAGACACTGTGGACCCTTTTTTGAAATAACACCCATACTCTTTATCCATGGACACAGAAGAGGCCGCAGAGGCCAAGTATAAACGGTCAGGTTGTTAAATAAAATTGTATTGATCTGCTAACTGTGCAGTATGTGGCTCAAATTATAGTATCGTCACATAGCGATGGATAGGGCAATGCTAGGATTTTGTCACCAACTTTTGCACACAGGTAATTTTAAGTGGTAGTTCTGCATACATCGGTTTCTGGCATAGATAGGTTTCTTAGGTCACTTTCTTACAGTTCAAGTACTTCATTTGGCGTTTTTGTTTTTTAAGTTGCATTTCATCGAAGTGCAACATCGCTCATTTTCTCAGGCAATGGTCATTCACGAAAAGAGTAGAAAAGGTGTTATTTCTGAAAAAAAAGGTACCAGGAACATCCACTGATGGAAACAGGGAGGGGGGGTGGTGGTTGTGGGATAGGGCGGCAGGCACACATTGCGATCAATTAGAGTCGCACTGGTCATCATCATCATCATCATCATCGTCTTTTTTGTCACCATTGCAACCCAGCTCCCGCAGCACCTCCCTCTGGTAGTGGTCCCAGCTCCTCCTGCTGTAGGAGTGCTCCTCCCAGTAACCTAGCAACACCACAAACCTCCTTGTTACACACGGCCCAGAATGCAGTGCAGCAAAATGTACTTGTCTTTTTACCTGCCAGAGTGGAAAATCAACCAGCCAAGAGCCAAGCAATTGTTTTAATATGGAACCTGGCATTTTGGTCATTGGCTGGTGGCAAGTGTTAAACCCTGAGTGGATGTCCTTAAATTAGGGATGCACCGATTTATCGGACGTATCGGCATCGGCCGATAAAACCACTGTTATCAATACAATTTGTCATAATGTTTAACCAGTAGCTCAAACCGCTAGCAGCCTCATTCATACACTAACTCCTACAGACTTGGTACTTTATTCACAACTCTTGTGGTAGAGCAGAGGATGTTGAAGATAACAAAAAACTGCTACCGATTTGAGCAGAGCGGTATTGTCCATTAATGTTTACCATTTAGTCAAAAGGAGACACTGGCATGAAAAGTGTCTGTCAGTGAATTCAGATACACGTCAACAGGAGCAAGAAGGGGTTAGGCATCCTGGGGGGTATTGCACAAAACTAGGATAAAGAAATCCAGGATAATTGAGTAAGCGCGGCTTGAACTATTCTGCTCGGCGCATCCTGGCTTAATCGGTTGCACGTTTGCCAAGCCAGGATAAATAGGCGCGGCTAAATCCAGTCGGATGAAGATAGCTGGGATAAGCGGCTTGAATAGACCTCGCGATCGCTCACAGAATCACCGATCGGAACATGGATAAAAGTCGTGTTTCATACGTCACGGCCACTGAACAGCTCCTTATTGGATACCCGACGGGACCCGACGGTACCCGACGGGACCCAAGGGGATCCGACGGGCTGGGTCGGGTTCGGACAGATATTTAGAAATTATGCTCGGGTTCGGGTCGGGCTCGGTGACGTCTGTGCGATTTGAAATTAGAAATTTAAAACAGCTTATTATGCATGGTAGCCAATGGGCTGTTTCACATGTTGCAAAGGTTCAATTGTGTGATTAAAATACATTTTATAAATAGGACATAAGCATGTTGCATTCATCTGTTTGTTGACATTTCCAAATGCGCTGCAGTTGCGTAATAACACAAACGTAAATGTGTCATAGTATGAAAAAATACAGACTTTAACTGTGTTGGCCTGAGTAATAACACTTGAATCAATATAAAAAGGCTGTTGCAATTGCAAACAGCCAACAGATTTAAATGAAATGGAAATGACTATATATGTAATATTTTAATTCGGGATAATTAAAATGATGCAACATACTTAGAAAGACCATGCACATGCTGTAAAACACATTAATTCCTCACAGGATTGACGGTGTAAATACAGGTGAATCACTAGGATTAAGCTTAGCCTGGCTGTTAGCCTGGTCTGGAGCAGGCTAGCTGCGGAGAATAAATCACCATGGTAACTTAGCCGGGATAAGTGTGAGCTGCTTTCATGCAACCGACTTGAGGCTAAATGAAGCCAGGATAACCTAAATCCGTAAACATATCCCGGCTTAATCCCTTATCCTAGTTTTGTGCAATACCCCCCTGCTCATTTTGCGGACATTAGGGATAAAACCCGGCCAGTACCTCGCCCATATGCATCCATATCAGTCTGGCATCATAACATTTTTTTCCCCCAAAAAATATCAATGTATGAAAAACAATTAGGAATGGACTATTATCTCTTAGACATGGCATGATGCATGACACTTCAAGCATAATGCTAAACAAGCATCAACATATGGATTAAAAACAAACAAACATACCACCGTAGCGCTCCTCCCGATCGCTGTCATCGCCATCGTCACTGTCAGGGTAGTCGTTCCTCCAGTTGCCCTCTTCGTTCTCGTCATCTTCGTCTTCGTACACCTCCTCCTCATGGACCACCAGGTCAGGCACCTGGGGAGGATGAGGGTTGGTTAAGCACCAATCAGCTTCGCGTTCACAATCACACCTCGAAACCAATGTGGTTAGGATGTTACAGCTGAGCAGATTAGAGTGTCAATGTGTGGTTGTGGTGTGTGTGTGTGTGTGTGTGTGTGTTTCCAATGTTATATCAAAATCTTTTGTTTACAGTTGTTTTACTGTCATTGCCTACACCTTTTGGCAAAAGTCAAATGACAATATTTTTAAAGACCATTTTAAGAAAAGAAAAGCCCAAATAAACACATTCAAGGCAAGCATGGTTTAAAACCATGCACAAGTTTTACTAATGCAAATACTCGGACACTAACTCCACCCATTCCAGATGGCACCAAATTCACCACTCATCCACCCGACCGTCCATCCCTCCGTGCAGCTAGCAAGCCATCCATCCGTCTCCCATTCCAACAAGCCATCCATCCGCCCCATCCATCCGTCCGTCTGTCCGTGTCCTGTCTGTCCATCCATCCACACACCAGTTCTCCCTCGTCGGCGTAGGCCCGGACGGACAGGATGTCCTGGATCCAGCCGGGCGTGGCCGTTTCCTGGTAGTAGAGGTCATAGACGTAGTCGTCCTCCTGCTCGCGGTGCTCCGCCCCCAGGCCCTCGCCGGACACGCTCAGTCGCTCCCGGAACATCTTCATGTTGTTGCACAGGATGACCTCTGGGTCTGGCGACAACGTCTGGGAGGGAAACGCACAAAAAGGGTAGGGACGCGCGCACGCACACGCACACACACACGCACACACACTTAGTTTTTTGAATGGATTCAAATAGTGTCTTATGGTGTCCACAACACCATCTCCTTCCCTTCAGATAACACTAATGGGAGTAAGGAGGGTAAAATGGTAACCAGACAAATCTGCAAACTCATGTTTAATTTGCTCTGGCAGATAGGTCCGTTCAGACAGATTTCCAGCCGACCTGGCCCGGGTTGGGCAAATCACAACCGTTTATTTAATATGGGGGGGGGGGGGGGGGGGGGGTTGATACGAGGACTGTACAGAGGAGCGCTGTTGAGGCATTTTCTTAAACAACCAAGATGGCTGCCAGTGATGTGGAGCGGTTTGTTGAATCAGCTGTCGCAACAGTATTAGACAAACTGGTCTGTATATTTTCTCTAAAAGCAGAAACAACTGCTTTTGTTGATAAGAAAGACGCGTTTGCTGTAATTCTGACTGGATTTGATATGTTGCTCCGATTGGTTGTAGGTCTATCAAATTGCGCCCAGAGGCATTTTGGCCTGCGCTTCTTGTAAACGCCGCTCGGAATTCGAAAATTAAGTGAGGGTCCAGATCCAATTGGTCTGACGATGCCAGGCTAGTAAAACGTAACAAAAAGACAACAGGCACGCAGTACCCTCCTGTGACCTCACCTTGTCAGGCTTGCCCTGGTCGCCAGCCTGCTCACACAGCAGGTCCACCACCTGCACCTTCCCCAGACCCCAGCCCTTCTCCTTCCGCTCCTTGCCCTCAGCAGCGGCGTCGGCGTCGACCTCCTCCTCCTCGCCATCCCCACGGGCCACGGAGTCCACACGCTGCGTAGGCTGGGCTGGCGGGCGGCCCTCCGCGGCCGACAGACCGGCGCGGTGGCTGGAGAGGATGCGGTAGCGCTCCTCCCGCCGCGTGCTCCACTTGGCGCTGCGCAGGTCGCCCATGATGCGCAGGGAGCTGGTGGCGGAGGGCCGCAGGGCGTGGGCCACGCGGGGGCGGGCCAGCGCCTCGCGCACCTGCACCTGGACCGGGGCGTCCTGGGAGGGGTCACATGACAACACGTTGGCCATTCGGTCCGCATATTTTCCTGCCTTCTTTTGAATGTTCATTTTTATGTGTCAAAAAATAAATACATTTAAATGTAATACAATACAATTTATGTTTTGTACAATCAAACTTGACACCAAGCGTGTTTTCGTAAATTTTATAATAATATTTAAAAGAAAAATGGTGAATTCAACATAATGATGGCTTTTAGCGAAGGTTACCACATTGCAACACTGACATATTTATGTCATAAACGACAAAAAAGGCCAATAATACTACTCAAGTCCCTCCACTACCTCAAGGTCACCATTGGCCAACTATGACAAACTATTTTCAACGGTCGTTGCGTCAGACATCAATATCAACATATGAATACAGTGTTTTAGCTCTTATTAATCCGGTTATTAACGTAAAAAACATTATAATAACAGGTTTATTTCAGTGTATGGAGGACTCGGGTGACCCAGCATAGAAACGACGGGAGCATCGTCAGCCAAGCTCATGTGTTTATTGTGTATTAAAAAACATATTCATGACTTACTCCAAATATTAAACTATAAATCAGCGAAGCTTTGTATAAATACGAATGTAAACATGTTTATGTCTTACAACACTCCAAAAAATTGAGCTTTGTTTGTTTTTGTTTTTGTGTGTGTGTTTTTTTGGGGTAATCTGTGCGTCCATTTCCAACGTTTATAAACACGGAGCTACTTCCACACAGGGCCGAAGGGGCCGCCGACGCCCGGGAAGGGAGAAAAAGAAGCCCGAGAAAAGGGACGGGAACGCGGGCCACGGAGACATGCTAACACCGCCTAGCCCCCTAGCTAGCTAGCTCCGTAGCTAGCTAGGGGGCTAGCTCCAGCGGAAGCTAACCGGAAGCCTCGCCGCCCTCCGCACTCCGCCGCCCCGCAGCACCACAAGCCCCGGGTCGGCGGCCGCCCATCATTCCCCACCACCCGTTTCTACATCCACATCCACATTTCACATCTCCGAACAAAGCGAGGGGTCTCTTCTTGGTGGTGGTGTTAATGGTGGTGCTGGTGCTGGTCCAGACCCAGGGGCCCTCCTCCTCCCCCCTCTTGCTCACCTGTGTCGCCACGGTCGCCACGAGTTTGAACACCGAGTTGTCCACCTCGGCCTCGCGGGGCTCTGGCGCCGCGTCGCCGGCCGCCTGCGCGCCCTCCGGCCGGATGCGCTTGCAGGCCAGCAGCAGCGCGTCCGCGGGGTCCGTCCCCCGCTTCCGCTTCACTCGCAGGATGGTCGTGTTGGGGTCCATGTTTTGCTCTGGTCTCTCTGGTCTCTCTGTCTCTGTCTTCGCTCGCTCCCCCCCCTCCTCTCTGTTGTGACGCTGTCTTTCTCTGCTTGCCGTAAAACGTGTCGCTCCGGGTGTCGCAAACACTGTGGGGGTGGGGCCCCACATCTGTGACGTCCATCTTTTTGTTTTGTTTATTTACAAACACACACACATATACACACACACACACACACACACACACACACAGGTATATATGTGTGCAATAGATGTGTATGCATATACACATCTACATACACACATATGTATACACACATATACATACACATCAAAATCATCATTAAAACAAATGCATTTATTTTATTAATAACTTTATAATAAAAACTATATGCCTAACATAGGTCAGAGGTCAGTTATTACTGTCCTGTACGTTCTTATCATATGTTATCAAAGACGTGATGCAGGCCAAGTGTGTTCATGTAAACAGATTTGTTATTTGCTAAAGCTGATCTTCTTTGAGGAAGAGTATTGGGCAGAGGAATCATTTTCTGATCCAGACTTGCAACTTAGAGCCAGGGACCACAGGAACATGAATACACCTGTGAATAAGAGGCATACTCCATTAATTTCAATTGTAGTCAATAACAACAACAATAATAATAATAATAATAAACATTCCATAATATATATTCCAAATTGTTATTGCAGATGATCGTGTGGTGATACTAACCTTGCAGGGAGTTGAGTATGGTGAACAGGTACAAACCGGGAGCAGAGAAAGATGAGTAGGTGGTATAGGAAAAACTCCAAGCTAAGCCCAACACACAGCTGAGGCCCAGCACTGTAACAAGGTCCTTGCACAATCGGGAGCGCTTCTCCCTGTCCATCAGTTTCCACTTATTATTCCTATCTGATGTCCCTCTGAAGCCCGCCGCGGTGCTCCTCAAGCTCCACAGCTTCACCACCACCAGGCCCAGCATGGCCGAATTAAACAGGAGCATCAGGCCCATGTAGATCAACATCAGGATGTAGATGACTGGTTTGGTTGACTGGTCCGTCGGCTGGTTCCTGATCCAGCAACTACATTTCAGAAATGAGAGAATGAGAAAATGGCCCTTTGCTGGTGTTTTTTTATTTTATTTAAAAAAAAATGTTTTCTTCAGTCACAGTGAGGAATTAAACAGATTTGACCAACGCTACGCCTTACATTGTATGCGTTGTGTTGCTGTTGGTGGCGCTGTCGGTGACAGTCAGCGTGAATGTACCGTAGACGTGTAAAAGTCCACACGTCACCGCTATCACTGTAGGAACACCTTCATTAAGGAAGAAAATAACAATCAAGTCATGATACTGTCCTGATGTGAGAGATATTTGGTGTTGCACGCTTTAACACATTTATTTCATATCAGTAAAATCCTATTGTGGAGGGTGTATGTGGAGTGTGTGCTGTTGATGGCTGGTTTACAGCCTCACCTGGCCTGAGTCAGACTGATTGGACTCTGGCTGGGTGGGGCTGCACACCTGTGGTGCATGAGAGCAATCATGGCACCCAGGATAAACCAGCCATCAACACACACACTCCAGGAGGAGCCACAGTCATGACTGTTGTACCACCAGCTCAGCGAATACCACCTGCCTTAAACTCAAATAAACATCTTGCAACTACCATCTACCCGTGTCCGGTGTCGGAGGGCCCCAAGAAAAGCCACTTAGGTGGCGTGTGGCCGGACAAACCCTGCCACACCTATCATCACTGACAGTAAAAGCTCAAGAGAAAGGCATACAGGTTTTGTTCGATTTGAATAAACCAGCGGGCCAGACCACAAGGCTGCACTCACCCCATCCCACCACGCTGAGTTTGAGGAGATACTTCCTGATGTTGATGTTGAACACTCTGACCAGTAGGATGTAGAGGTGGAAGCCCTCGATGGCCGTCCAGGTGATGGTGCCCAATAGAGACCAGTGCAGTAGACCCCCAAAGACCTGGCACACCCATCCATCCCCCTCCAGCCACGACCACAGCCAGCCGAGCAGGAAGCTGACATGCAGGCAGAGTATGGCCGCAGTGAGCTGCATGTGAACACCGATGGACTTGTCTGGGCGTCGGCGTCTGGAAGAGCAGTGGGGGAACACAATGCACGATTTCTATACACGCACAGATGGCTGTAGCTCGTTCTGGCTGGACACTGTAGTCATGCGCCGCCTATAAGCTGACAGCTAACGCCGTCCAATCAAACATGTCATTAAAATGATTCACAGTAAGTCACTTTTTAGATAAAAGCGTCTGCTAAATACCTAAATAGTTTAAAAACATAGAATAATAACACACTCTATAGGATACTTTATGACACTCAACGTATTTCAAGTCAACTCTAGCATTTCATTAAAGGTATGAAGCAACACTGTACTGTAGAAAGGTGTAGATGATGAGGCTGAGGATGCTGCAGATGACTGAGAGAGCAGATCCAATGATGGAGATGTAGCTCAGGTTGACCGCGGTGGTGCTGTCGAGCGACGCCACGGGATTCTGAAAGTACATTCATTTATCTCTTATGCTCTTATTCTAGTGCAAATCACATTCGATTTATTTATCTTACTTTTATGCTTGAACCTGTGTTGTCAGCTGTGGATGTTTGTTTGCTTAAGTAGTTTTTTTTAGGTGTTTTTGTTTTTGTGATGTTCTTGCTGTGTCCTTTACTGCACTGATCAGGAGCAGCGCTCCCAATTTCGTTGTATTTAATACAATGACAATAAAGCATTTCTATTCTATTCTCTTATCTGAATGGCTGTTGACGGGAAATCATTTTACCACAAGCACTGCAAAGAAGCTGAGGTGGTTACAGCTGCATCGAAATTCCCCAGCATTTACACTGGTATTACACCCTTCGCTGCTCCAGTTACCTACAAGCACACACACACACACACACACACAAATGCACACACAGGAACGCTCACACACAAATTATTTGTAGCATTCTGTGGAATTAGATGTCAGTTTATAGAAGACGAATGTGTGGGCCTACCTCCTCCTGGTGGCACATCCTTCCAGAACACACACGTCCCATCGTCTGCCTGGCACACACAAATATATATATATATATATATATATAGTTATACACACACATGTACCGTATATCGTATATAGCAATTTCTCTCTCTCGCTCTCTCTCCATCCATCCATCCATCCACCCATCCATCTATCTATCTATCTACAAAGCTTACCGTGTGGTTGTGTTTGAAGAAAAGCTGGATGTTTTCGGACAGGTCACTCACTGGGTTATTCCCTACCTTCACCGCCAGCACCAAGTCTCCCAGAATCTCCTTCCCAGCGCCTCCCCCCTTCGGGTGCAACAAGTGAGTCCCACAGTGATTACAGGAAGCCAAGTAGCACTCAACATCAGAAGCAATTTGGAGTAAAATCACTTATAATGTTGTTTTATTCATATCTTTTTCTCTCTTTCAGAAAATTAATCTGACATTTTCTTCTGGATTAGCGTTGTGACAATCAGCGACAGTAAAAACAATGCCAAAGTTTACAAAGCGCTGTAACAGACTAAAACTACACATTATCATCTCGATTTAAAAACAGACAGACATGGATATAAAACAAAAAACAGTATAGGAAGGAGCAGGTCATTTGTCATTTCACAGGTCTTCAAGCCAAGCATAGTGCAAATACCGGTATGCTTGTGTAAGAGATTTTGAATTCAATAAAATACAAAAATAAAATAGGAATAATAGAAGAGAGTACTGACCTCAAAATGGGAGCTATTGAGCAGAGAAATGACCAAGAGCACCTCCTCCGCAGGCCTGCCCACCTTCTGCCGCTGGCTCCTCTGCAGAACTGAGAAGGGGATCTGCACCTTGTGGTCCAACTTGAGACTCCTTTCAACCTAATGTATTCACAGACCGTAATCAGACAACACCTGCAAGGTTGTTGTGAAAATGAAGTAATCAACGCGGCCTAAACTTTTTTCCTTAATGGTAATTTTTCCCCTTACATTATTTTTACTTTACGTTTTGAAACCAGTACTTTTACACTTTTACTTGAGTAAAAAGCTTGAGTTGATACTTCAACTTCTACAGAAGTCTTTTTAAACCCTAGTATCTATACTTCTACCTGATTAACGAATGTGAATACTTTTGACACCTCTGCATTCAGTGTATGAATGTGTTTGTGAGTGTGTAACGGTGGCTCACCTGCTGTTGTGGATGAGACATGTCGACATGCTCATGTATGAAGTCCAGTGGTCGCCTCCCCCTCGTCTTCCTAGGCTTACAACTCCTAATACTTTCATCATAACACCTGCCGACACAATATTGCAACAATCTACTGTGTCCGATAGTCAACTTCCCAATGTAATCCCTTTTTTACAAACACCATGATTTTCAGAGAATCGAGAATTAAAGATAATTAAAGACGCTGTAGTAAAATGTAAGAGCTATATTTTGAGTGTAATTACTTAGTTAGAAATGCCACAGTAGGCCCGGCACCATGGGGGGTCTTAAAGGGTTTAGCCTCCTCAGTTGTATTTTTTGCCCCCTCTGTTTAAGTTTATGTCTCTATAGAAAATATAAATATGAAATATATTTAGCGCTCTCTCTAATGTGAGTGCTCTGCTTAAAGGGGCTATAGACGATATCCTGAACATTAATATAGCAGCAAACAACTATTGGCTATGTAGAGATATAGTGGAGTAATGGCGTCCTGACTAGAGAATGACGTCACCCTCCCTCTGTGTGTGTTGTAATCTGAGCTTCTAGTTTCTTTGTTTTGGTGTCCGGTCCGGCCGTGCGTTCATGATAACGCACGCGCCGTGCATGAGATGAGTTAAGAAGGTAAAGGACACTCCCAATGGTTGTGGTTTGAGATGCTGGTGCTCTAGTGCGACATCTTGTGGCTAAATATATCATCTATAGCCCCTTTAATAAATGTATTCTTTAAAACAGTAGCCTCATGTGGGTTAGGGTTAGTTGGGGTTTGATGTTGTTATTTAGCCTTTCTGAGGCTATTGCATGATTAAATCAATGAATTACATTTTATGGAGAAAAAAATGGCCCCCTCACAAACTTTAACAGCCCCCTCAGTCACTTCATCCTGGGGCGGGGCCCATGGGCCAGAGTCTCTTTACTTGAATGCTCCTGCCTCTGTATGAGCCAATTTAGAATTCCCCTCAACAAACTGCTGAGGGGAATTCATCTTGCCATAAGTGCATGAATGCAACACTTCTACTTCCACTTCTCAATACTTTGTTTGGTTTGTTTATAGTATATATATATATATATATATATATATATATATATATAGTACTTTAATTTGTAGTGTAGTGTGTGTAAACACATTACCTGCTCCAGCTTATCTCTCGATTCGAATCACAGGCTTGATTAACTTGATCACAATGTATTTCTGTGTCTGTGTGTGTCGGTTAAGGTGTTGAGAGAAAAGAAAGTTAGAACATACTCCAACACTGGGATAAGAAGGATCATTGGTTCACTTTTGCCTGTGTTTTTGTTGTTAAAAAATGTTTATACAAATTTTCAAACTATTAAATGAGATACAATGATAAAATATGTAGGCCTCTACAATTTAGAGAGAAAAAATCCAATACAGACTTATAAAGTAACTACGTCACCACTACTTCCTCCTTGCTTTTACTTGCTTCGACACACACACACACACACACACACACACACACACATTATTTTGGAATAACTCACCAGTGGTTTGAATTGTAGCAACGTTGCTCAAGAAGATCACCAACACAATTAGTGGAACCATGTCTTCACACTGTTTCTGTTGAACCTTGAGGATCGGTACCTGAACTTCTGCTTGAATTCTTTCTCTATTCCTGTATTTGCTGCTGTAAAACCAGCATTTCCCTCCAGTGACTCATGTGTCTCGTCAAGTGTCTTATGAAACACGATTAAACTCACAACATGCAGACATTTGCCATCTCTCCCGCTTTCCAGACATTGCTACGATCAAACAGGAAATGACCCACTTGTTTTATTAATTTGAGCATGAGAATGTTTATACCACTTATATCGTTGTGTGTGTGTGTGTGTGTGTGTGTGTGTGGTTGATAGCTGGTTTACAGCCTCACCTGGCCTTAGTCAGACTAAGACTCTGGACTGGGTGGGGCTGCACACCTATGGCGCATGACCAATCATGGCACCCAGGATAAACCAGTTAATCACACACACAGGAGAGAGCCACTGTCATGGCAGCATGTTACATCTGCTCTGCGAATGCCAACTCCAATAACCGCATTCTTCAACCAACATCTACCATCTACCCATGTCCTGTGTCGGAGGGCCCCAGCAAAAGCCACTTAGGTGGCGTGTGGTAGGGTGGACTGCTACAATCGTGAGAGTCAGAGACATTGGCATTTAAGGTAAAGGAAGTGAAACAAAAGAGGTTTCCTGGTGGTTAGGGAAATGGAGAACCCTATACTTGAATCATGTTTAGTCTGGTGAGATTATACTTGTTAGGTTTAGCAATAGTAGGGCCCCGGAGCAGAGACAGAGACAACGAGAGGTGATGGTGAAAAAAGGGTTTATCAAACAAGGATCAAAAACGGAGGGGATATAACTAAGGACGCTGGCGTGCAGGGAGGGCAGCAGACGGGAAGGCTGCCGACACAGGATGCCAGGAAAGGGGGACACGCGGTTGGCTGGAAACGGCGTTCGGCGGACGGCATAAGCACGCGGCACACTGGAGACCTAAGGCACGTAGAGCCCCCGGGAGAAAAACACGAAACTGTCAGATCACATAAACACACTAGAGCCGGTAGTGACCAAAAAGGTGAACGAGAAAAAACACACGATGAGTACTAACGTGACATCTGTAATAATTCGGCACTGGAGTGGAGATTGAACCGGGGTTATATAGGAGGAGTGATTGATGATGAGAGCCAGGTGTGCCTCGTTGAATGTGCCGGCAACCTTACCACGCCCACTACCTTGCACCTACACGCCAGGGGAAACGAGAAGGGACAAAACAAGCAACAACACAGAAACGCAAAACTCAAACCATGACAGTACCCCCCCCTTAACGAACGCCTCCTGGCGTTCTGCCCGGTTTATCAGGAAAGCGTCTGTAAAAGTCTGTGATGAGGGTATTGTCCAGGATGAGGGCCCGAGAGACCCACTGACGCTCCTCCGGACCATAACCCTCCCAGTCCACCAGAAACTGGAACCCCCGGCCCCGCCGGCGGACGTCCAGTAGTTGCCGGACGGTGTAGGCCGGGTGGTTATCGATGAGCCGGGTGGGTGGTGGGGGGTCGGCCGGAGGGCTGAATGGACTGGAGGTAACAGGTTTAAGCAACGAGACATGGAAGGCTGGGTGAATCTGGAGACTGGGAGGTAACTTCAATCTTACCACATTGGGATTTATTATGTGGTCGATCTCAAACGGTCCAATGAATCTGGGGGCGAGCTTTCTGCTCTCCACCTGTAGGGGTAAGTCACGTGAGGACAACCAAACCCTTTGACCTGGCTGATAGCTGGGAGCTGGGACCCGGTGCCGGTCTGCAAGGCGCTGGTTGCGGGCTGTGGTGCGTGCAAGGGCTGCTCTAACCTCTTTCCAGACTCGGTGGGCACGCCGTAGATTCTCCCGCACCGAGGGAACCGCAACACCAGCCTCCTGTGTGGGAAATAATGGGGGTTGGAAACCGTTGGCAGACATGAATGGCGACATCCCTGTGGCGGAGCTGACCAGGGAGTTATGAGAGTACTCGATCCAGGGAAGGTGGGTGGACCAGGAGGCTGGATGACGGGCGGTGACGCAACGGAGAGCTGACTCCAGGTCCTGGTTTGCCCGCTCCGTCTGGCCGTTAGTCTGGGGGTGGAACCCGGATGAAAGGCTAACAGCTGCCCCCAACGCCTGGCAAAAGGCTTTCCATACTCGTGATGCGAACTGCGGCCCCCGGTCTGACACAATGTCCTGGGGTATCCCGTGAAGACGGAACACATGGTGAACCAAGAGGTTCGCAGTCTCTAAAGCTGAGGGGAGCTTGGGCAGTGGAACGAAATGCACCGATTTGGAAAACCGGTCCACAATAGTTAGGACGACCGTGTTCCCCTCAGAGGGAGGCAAACCGGTCACAAAGTCAACGGCTATGTGCGACCAGGGGCGGTGGGGGACAGGAAGAGGGCGTAGTAGGCCGGCAGGAGGACGATGGGAGGCCTTACCGCGGGCGCAGACGGAGCAGGCGGCGACAAACTCCTTGGTATCAGGAGAGATAGACGGCCACCAGAAACGCTGTCGGATGAGGGCCAGGGTGCGATGGAAACCTGGATGGCATGAGATCCTTGAAGAGTGGCCCCACTGCAAGACCGCAGATCGCGCCTCCGCCGCCACGAAGAGTCTCCCTGGAGGGCATCCCTCTGGCTGCGGTTGATTCCGAAGAGCCTCCTGGACCACCTGTTCCACCTCCCACCTGGCCGCTCCGACCACACAGGCACTCGGGAGGATGGTTTCCACGACCCCCTCCTCCTCCGGAGGGGAGAACTGACGGGAGAGAGCGTCGGGCTTGGTGTTGCGGGACCCTGGACGGTAGGTGAGGGTGAACTCGAAACGGCCCAGGAACAGTGCCCACCGAGCCTGACGGGAGTTTAACCTATGGGCAGAGCGTAAATAGGACAAGTTCTTATGATCGGTCCACACGATAAATGGCTGGGAGGAGCCCTCCAGCCAGTGTCTCCATTCCTGCAACGCTAACACCACAGCCAATAGCTCTCTGTTGCCAACATCATAGTTACGTTCAGCTGGAGACAGTCGGCGGGAGAAGAACGCACATGGATGGAGCTTTTGGGTGTCCGGGGACCGTTGTGACAGTACTCCTCCGACTCCCGTGTCGGAGGCGTCCACCTCCACCACAAACTGGAGCGACGGATCCGAGTGAGCGAGAACAGGGGCAGATGAAAAAAGAAGCTTCAACTTGTTAAATGCTGCCTGGGCAGCAGAAGACCACACGAAGGGAACCTTGGTCGAGGTGAGCTGGGTAAGTGGGGCGGCTACCAGGCTATAGTCTCTTATGAATCTGCGGTAGAAATTAGCGAACCCGAGGAACCGCTGGAGCTGCTTGCGAGTGGATGGGGCTGGTGGCGAGACGGTGTCCGGCCTGACCACAGTAGATGCAGAGGCCAAGACGAAGCCGGCGTTGCCGCTCGGACGGCGTGAGACGCATGCGTCCGAGCTGCATGGGCTCACCCAGGTTGTCTGACGTAGCAGGGCTGGAGCTGGCTGTTGGGTCGACCGATGTGAAGTCCTCCGCGGCAGCTCCGGAGCGAAGGTTCATGGAGCGAGACCGGAAAAGAAGGGAATCCTCTCTCTCCCTCCGTCTCTCGCAGAGCCGGTTATCCAATCGGACGGCTAACGCAATTAGGTCCTCCAAGGAGGAAGTCTCATCGCGTACCGCTAGTTCGTCTTTTAGTCTTTCAGTTAATCCATCGAGAAAAACCCCCTGAAGAGCTACCTCACCCCAGCCACACTGCGCCGCTAAGATGCGGAAATCCACGGCGTAAGAGGCAACGGAAGCCGAGCCCTGGCGGAGCGCGAGCAACCGTTTACCGGCCTCCTTACCCTGCACCGGATGATCAAAAACTTTTCGAATTTCAGAGAGAAAGAGCTGGTAGATCGATACATACGGTGCGTTAGCTGCGGTAATGGCGACGGACCACTCGGCTGCCCTACCGGTGAGTAATCCCATGATAAAAGCGACTTTAGAACTGTCAGTCTGGTAGGTGAGCGGTTGTTGGCAAAAGACCAGGGAGCACTGGTGCAGAAAAACACCACACTTTCCTAATTCGCCCGAAAAATGAGCCGGAGTGGGGATATGAGGCTCCCTGATATGCACAGGACTAGGTACTGGAGGGGATGGCGAAACGGCGGGTGAGGCGGCTGCGGCGGTAGCGTTAGAAACCCCGCCGGAGGAACTAACACCGGAAAGAGCCGTGAGCATTTGGTTAACGCTGCTGCTAAGTTGCTCAACCTTAGCGGTTAGCGCATTAATGCTGTCCATGGCGCTAACCAACACTTGTTCATGCTGGCCGACGCGTATTCCCTGATTGGAGATAGCGTGTCTCAGCTGTTCCGTCTCTGCGGGGTCCATGTGGCCGAATTATTCTGTTAGGTTTAGCAATAGTAGGGCCCCGGAGCAGAGACAGAGACAACGAGAGGTGATGGTGAAAAAAGGGTTTATCAAACAAGGATCAAAAACGGAGGGGATATAACTAAGGACGCTGGCGTGCAGGGAGGGCAGCAGACGGGAAGGCTGCCGACACAGGATGCCAGGAAAGGGGGACACGCGGTTGGCTGGAAACGGCGTTCGGCGGACGGCATAAGCACGCGGCACACTGGAGACCTAAGGCACGTAGAGCCCCCGGGAGAAAAACACGAAACTGTCAGATCACATAAACACACTAGAGCCGGTAGTGACCAAAAAGGTGAACGAGAAAAAACACACGATGAGTACTAACGTGACATCTGTAATAATTCGGCACTGGAGTGGAGATTGAACCGGGGTTATATAGGAGGAGTGATTGATGATGAGAGCCAGGTGTGCCTCGTTGAATGTGCCGGCAACCTTACCACGCCCACTACCTTGCACCTACACGCCAGGGGAAACGAGAAGGGACAAAACAAGCAACAACACAGAAACGCAAAACTCAAACCATGACAATACTTGAATTATACCTGTGATGGCCCCTGTTGTCTCATCTGGGAGTTTGTGTCTTTCTAATGTCTCTCCTGCAGGTGATTAATTGTAGTAATTTGGTGCACCTGGGCCCAGTGTCTTCAAATTACGTAAGCTTTCAATTTAATGGTTTTCTCCGACTTTGGGGGGGAAGTTCCTCAGCTGGTGTGCTTTACTCTTGCCTCAACTAAAGTGTTTCACAAAGACTGGCTAGCAACCACACAGGATGTCAATTGGGTCACCAAGTACCTCTGCAAAATGCAAAAAATGCATCCAAACGTTTTTCAAAAATTGTCGAGCCAATAAAAATATGATTTTAATATTAAATGTGCTTGGAAAATTATTATATTCAACATTGGAGCTGAGAACCCACTAGCAAAAAAACAAAATACTCTTCTCTAACTGGAAAGTCATGCGGACTGGGGTGCTGAGGCCTGACAGACCACCTCCCAGCATCTCTATCCTGATCACCGTGGACTGGGTGTCCTCACGATTGAGCTACACGAGAATAAATAAAACAAAAACAACTAAAAGCATATGCAATCAAGACTTGGCTGATTAAGCTTTGAAGCAGGGACATAAAAAAAAAACAAAGTGCAAAAAGTCCTAACCATGCGTAGTTCACCACATTGACAAGCCAACATAGGAAACACACTAGAAGGTTTGTGGCTCCTACAACCCATATAATTTACATTACATTACATTTTCATATTACATTTTTTTTACACATAAGTGCAAATCAAAATCAACATTAAAAAAAACATGCATTTATTTTATTGATAACTGTTCCGTACGTTCTTATCTTATTTTAGCAAGGCCAAGTGTGTTTATGATGACAGATTTGTTATTTGCTATTAAAGCTGATCTCCATCTTCTTTGAGG
The DNA here is from genome assembly GCA_030340625.1 of Merluccius polli. Lineage (NCBI taxonomy): Eukaryota > Metazoa > Chordata > Actinopteri > Gadiformes > Merlucciidae > Merluccius > Merluccius polli. The sequence continues at coordinate 66,980 of JAOPHQ010003741.1, forward strand.
AAGGATATTGGGCAGAGGAATCATTTTCTGATCCAGACTTGCAAGTTAGAGCCAGGGACCACAGGAACATGAATACACCTGTGAATAAGAGGTATACTCCATTCATTTAAATTGTAGTCAATAACAACAACAACAATAATAATAATAATAATAATAATAATAATAAACATTCCATAATATATATTCCAAATTGTTATTGCAGATGATCGTGTGGTGATACTAACCTTGCAGGGAGTTGAGTATGGTGAACAGGTACAAACCGGGAGCAGAGAAAGTTGAGTAGGTGGTATAGGAAAAACTCCAAGCTAAGCCCAACACACAGCTGAGGCCCAGCACTGTAACAAGGTCCTTGCACAATCGGGAGCGCTTCTCCCTGTCCATCAGTTTCCACTTATTATTCCTATCTGACAGCCCTCTGAAGCCCGCCGCGGTGCTCCTCAAGCTCCACAGCTTCACCACCACCAGGCCCAGCATGGCCGAATTAAACAGGAGCATCAGGCCCATGTAGATCAACATCAGGATGTAGATGACTGGTTTGGTTGACTGGGCCGTCGACTGGTTCCTGATCCAGCAACTACATTTCAGAAATGAGAGAATGAGATAATGGCCCTTTGCTGGTGTTTTTTTTTTTGTATTAAAAAAAAAAATGTTTTCTTCAGTCACAGTGAGGAATTAAACAGATTTGACCAACGCTACGCCTTACATTGTATGCGTTGTGTTGTTGTTGGTGGCGCTGTCGGTGACAATCAGCGTGAATGTACCGTAGACGTGTAAAAGTCCACACGTCACCGCTATCACTGTAGGAACACCTTCATTAAGGAAGAAAATAACAATCAAGTCATGATACTGTCCTGATGTGAGAGATATTTGGTGTTGCATGCTTTAACACATTCATTTAATATCAGTCAAAATCAGTAAAATCCTATCATCACTGACAGTAAAAGCTCAAGAGAAAGGCATACAGGTTTTGTTCGATTTGAATAAACCAGCGGGCCAGACCACAAGGCTGCACTCACCCCATCCCACCACGCTGAGTTTGAGGAGATACTTCCTGATGTAGATGTTGAACACTCTGACCAGTAGGATGTAGAGGTGGAAGCCCTCGATGGCCGTCCAGGTGATGGTGCCCAATAGAGACCAGTGCAGTAGACCCCCAAAGACCTGGCACACCCATCCATCCCCCTCCAGCCACGACCACAGCCAGCCGAGCAGGAAGCTGACATGCAGGCAGAGTATGGCCGCAGTGAGCTGCATGTGAACACCGATGGACTTGTCTGGGCGTCGGCGTCTGGAAGAGCAGTGGGGGAACACAATGCACGATTTCTATACACGCACAGATGGCTGTAGCTCGTTCTGGCTGGACACTGTAGTCATGCGCCGCCTATAAGCTGACAGCTAACGCCGTCCAATCAAACGCACCTACACTGATAGGCGGTCAGGACCTTGCATCTCTCTCTCTCTCTCACACACACACACACACACACACACACTCTCTCTGCGAAGTGTTGAGCTGGACTCCACCACCCCACCACCCCAGCCTCCACCTGCTTTGGTTCTGCTATGTATTGTATGTAACCTACACCTACCCCCAATGGGTTGATGGACCCCTTGGGGGTATTGTAGTGCTCCCTGTTGTCAAATATTGTTATGCTCTATCTGACATCTGTATGTCATGCTTTAAATCCTACAGCAGGTGTATCACCATTTCATGCAATCATTGGTTAATTCAGTGGGCAGGGTAGTGCAGTGGGTATGGAAAGGTACTGAGTTTGATCCTTAAAGTCTGCAGCCTACCGAGACGCTATAGGCATCCTTGATGTCATTAAAATGATTCACAGTAAGTCACTTTTTAGATAAAAGCGTCTGCTAAATACCTAAATAGTTTAAAAACATGGAATAATAACACACTTTATGGGATGATTTATGACACTCAACGTATTTCAAGTCAACTCTAGCATTTCATTAAAGGTATGAAGCAACACTGTACTGTAGAAAGGTGTAGATGATGAGGCTGAGGATGCTGCAGATGACTGAGAGAGCAGATCCAATGATGGAGATGTAGCTCAGGTTGACCGCGGTGGTGCTGTCGAGCGACGCCACGGGATTCTGAAAGTACAAGACGGGAGACAAGGACACTCCTCACTTGATGCTTTATTCATGGACAAAGCTTCACCCGGCCTGCGACCTCCACTGCAAGCCCTTCTTCACTAAGCTTGTTAATATTATTCTGATGCATACAACAATATGTGTCCATATAATATTGTAAATACAGATGCTGTCATTTTATTTCATTTTATTTTTTGTATAATATTTGTAATTTATTTTAATTATTTGAATAAAAGTACTCATCTTATGAGTTTAAATGTATTTATAATTTTATTTATACTTTATTTATACTACTTATAATCCCATTCTAGTGCAATAATAACATCCACAACAGTGAAATGTTTTCATTTATGTATACTTGTATTTATACTCTTAATTCTAGTGCAAATCACATTGGATTTATGTATCTTACTTTTATGCTTGAACCTGTGTTGTCGGCTGTGGATGTTTGTTTGCTTAAGTAGTTTTTTTTAGGTGTTTTTGTCTTTGTGATGTTCTCACTGTGTCTTTTACTGCACTGATGACTGACTGACTGCACACAATGCACACAATGACAACACAGCCTTGTTGAATGACTGTTGAAGGGAAATAATTTTACCACAAGTACTGCAAAGAAGCTGAGGTGGTTACAGCTGCATCGAAATTCCCCGAAATGTACACTGGTATTACACCCTTCGCTGCTCCATTTACCTACACACACGCACACACACACACACACGCACACACAAATACAAACACACAGGAACGCTCACTTACACATTATTTGTGGAATTCTGTGGAACTAAATGTCGGTTTAGAAGATGAAAAGATAAAAAGATAGAAGATGAAAGTGTGGGCCTACTTCCTCCTGATGGCACGTCCTTCCAGAACACACACGTCCCATCGTCTGCCTGGTAGACACATTAACACACACACACACACACATACACATATATATATATATATATATATATATATATATATATATATATAGGTATAGAGATACATATATAGATATATAGTTATACACACACATGTACCGTATACCGTATATATATATAGCCATCTCTCTTTCTCTCTCTCTCTCTCTCTTTCTCTCTCTCTCTCTCTCTCTCTCTCTCTCTTTCTCTCCATCCATCTATCTATCTATCTATCTATCCATCTATCCATCTATCTATCTATCTATCTATCTATCTATCTATCTATCTATCTATCTATCTATCCATCCATCCATCCATCTATCCATCTATCTATCTATCTACAAAGCTTACCGTGTGGTTGTGTTTGAAGAAAAGCTGGATGTTTTCGGACAGGTCACTCACTGGGTTATTCCCTACCTTCACCGCCAGCACCAAGTCTCCCAGAATCTCCTTCCCAGCGCCTCCCCCCTTCGGGTGCAACAAGTGAGTCCCAAAGTGATTACAGGAAGCCTAGCACTCAACATCAGAAGCAATTTGGAGTAAAATCACTCGTATTGTTGTTTTCTTCGTATCTTTTATTCTCACTCAGAAAATTAATCTCTGACATTTTCTTCTGGATTAGAGTTGTGACAAGCAGCGACAGTAACAACAATGCAGTTTGACTGAGTCAAAAGTTTACAAAGCGCTGTAACAGACTAAAACTACACATTGTCATCTCGATTTAAAAACAGATAATGGATATAAAACAAAAAACAGTATAGGAAGGAGCAGGTCATTTGTCATTTTACATTTTATAGTACAAATAAGCTGGTGTAAGAGATTGTGAACTCAATAAAATAGAAAAATAAAATAGGAATAATAGAAGAGAGTACTGACCTCAAAACGGGAGCTATTGAGCAGAGAAATGACCAAGAGCACCTCCTCCGCAGGCCTGCCCCGCTTCTGCCGCTGGCTCCTCTGCAGAACCGAGAAGGGGATCTGCACCTTGTGGTCCGACTTGAGACTCCTTTCAACCTAATGTATTCACAGACCGTACATCAGACAACACCTGCGAGGTTGTTGTGAAAGTGAAGTAATCAATGTGGATGCTACTGGAATGCCAGAACACAGCATAAATTGAACATTTAATGTCTGCCTAAATTAAATATAATGTTTAGGTGTGAATAACACCTAGTGCATTATCAGTTGGGAGCCCTACTATAGGGCCATAGGCTAGCACAACATCTGATGAGGGCCTGGGTTAAGATTTGATGCCAATCACAAGGAATAGTGGAAAGAGTGAATGGGACATTCAAGAAATTAACAACATTCCTGAGAAACAGTAGCCTGGCAAGCCAGACCCACATCAGAAAGATGTAAGGTCTGGCGCAGCTCCACACACACACACACACACACACACACACACACACACAGACAATTAATCCAGACGAGTAATAAGAACAATAATACTGATGGTGGAGCACTGGACCCGGCCTCACTGAAGTAGCCCCCTCTACTGGCCAGCCGCCATTGTATATATATATATATATACAATGGCGGCTGGCCAGTAGAGGGGGCTACTTCGCCGCCCCCCCCTGGTGGAAAGTGGTTTTTAACATTAACATTTTTTAAATAAACAATAACTAAGTATGGGTGTGTTTAAATCCACAATCACAAGTAATATATGAAATATAAATCATTATGTTTGGGGTAAAGCTTCCTGTTCATCCTCTCTGGTGTTGCAGAGGCTCTTGACGATCACGCGAGCATGCAAGCTCTGTGTTCATCAATCGACTTATCAGCCTAAAAAAAACATGGCGTCGACGGGTGAACTACTGAAGGTATTGTGTGTATAAAATATGCTTTTTAATAAACTATCTGTACACTTACAAAGTGGTCAATGCCTCGTTTTATATGTTAAGACCCTCATTATACTACCAAAGAAGTGTCAGGCTATTTCTAGCCTTGTAAGTGCTTTAAAAATGCGATTTATTTTTTACCAGGTGAGATGCCCTTAGCACTCAAACCTAAAAACAGCGAACTTAGCTTCGCGTCGTATCGGCTGATTGTTGCTCTCCATGGAATGTTGGAACTCATTCTCATACTAAACATCCCAGAACCAGTTTACACCGGAGTTCTCCTTTAATCACCATGGAAACGTTGGAACTCGTTCTCATACTAAACATCCCAGAACCAGTTTACACCGGAGTTCTCCTTTAATCACCATGGAAACGTTGGAACTCGTTCTCATACTAAACATCCCAGAACCAGTTTACACCGGAGTTCTCCTTTAATCACCATGGAAACGTTGGAACTCGTTCTCATACTAAACATCCCAGAACCAGTTTACACCGGAGTTCTCCTTTAATCACCATGGAAACGTTGGAACTCGTTCTCATACTAAACATCCCAGAACCAGTTTACACCGGAGTTCTCCTTTAATCACCATGGAAACGTTGGAACTCGTTCTCATACTAAACATCCCAGAACCAGTTCACACCGGAGTTCTCCTTTAATCACCATGGTAACGTTGGAACTCGTTCTCATACTATACATCCCAGAACCATTTTACACCGGAGTTCTGCTTTAAAAGTTCAGGGCGAATAGACTTGAATACTACATGTATTTAAAACAAAAAATATTTGTGTGTGCATCAGAAATACATTTGTGAACCATATTTTTTACATTTATATGCAACTAAATATTTTTGTGTGCATTGAAACATATTTTTTCCGAGAGTTATTTATATATAAATCCTGAAATACATTTGTGAATCCTTCTGTGTGCATTCATTTCTATTTAGACTGATCTGACTCCATACGTAAATGGTGACCAATTTCTATGCAGCTGCGACCACCTCAGCTTCTTTGCAGTGCTTGTGGTCATTCAGTGTATGAATGTGTTTGTGAATGTGTAACGGTGGCTCACCTGCTGTTGTGGATGAGACATGTCGACATGCTCATATATGAAGTCCAGTGGTCGCCTCCCCCTCGTCTTCCTAGGCTTACAACTCCTAATACTTTCATCATAACACCTGCCGACACAATATTGCAACAATCTACTGTGTCCGATAGTCAACTTCAAGTAATCCCTTTTTTACAAACACCATGATTTTCAGAGAATCGAGAATTGTTTAAAGATGCTGTAGTAAAATATAAGAGCTAAGATTTGAGTGTAATTTTAGACTGCTCCAATCTCATTTCTGACCAATCAGGGCATCTCTTCAATGCTGAGGGGAATTCATCTTGCCATAAGTGCATGAATGCAACACTACTACTTCCACTTCTCAATACTTTGTTTGGTTTGTTTATAATATATATATATATATATATATATATATATATATATATATATATAATCTAAACAAAATACACTACTAGGTTTAAAACACCTACAGCAGCTTTAAAATACACTATCGCTTCAGCGGTTAACCAGCCCATGCCTGTAGTATACTAAGTACTTTCGTGGAGTGTGTGTAAACACATTACCTGGTCCAGCTTATCTCTTGATTCGAATCACAGTCTTGAATAACTTGATCACAATCTATTTCTGTGTCTGTGTGTCGTTTAAGGTGTTGAGAGAAAAGAAAGTTAGAACATACTCCAACACTGGGATAAGAAGGATCATTGGTTCACTTTTGCCTGTGTTTTTGTCATCAAAAAATGTTCATACAAATGATTAAATACAATAAAATGCTAAAATATTTAGGCCTATCCCACAAAAAAACAAAACAACTTTGCAATTATTCTGTGTTTTTATGTCCTGGCTGTTACTTTGATATTTTGCGCTTAGTATTTTCAAACTTATCTTTGTCGTATACTAGCAATCAGTTAACTTAGCAATTGGGTGTTTGAAACTCGTGAAATCCTTACAGTACTGATAGCGGTTTAGTGTTTTCAATTTCCAATATAAATATATCATCACACCACATCACCATTACTTCCTCCTTGCTTCGACTTCACACACACACACACACACACACACACACACACACACACACACACACACACACACACACACACACACACACACACACACACACACACACACACACACATTATTTTGGAATAACTCACCCTTGGTTTGAAGTGTAGCGAAGTTGCCCAAGAAGATCACCAACACAATGAGTGGAACCATGTCTCCACACTGTTTCTGTTAAACCTTGAGGATCGGTGCCTGACTTCTGCTTGATTTGCACTAATTCTTTCTCTATTCCTGTATTTGCTGTTGTAAAACTGGCAGTTCCCTCAAATGACCTGTGTGTCTCGTCAATTGTCTTATGAAACACGACTAAGTTCACAAAATGCTGACATTTGTCATCTCTCTGGCTCGCCAGAAATTGCCACGAACAGGAAATGACACGCATGCTTTTACAGTTTTTTCCAATTGCTAAAACACAATTTTGCAAACTAGTGTGGCTTTACCAAAAATACTTAACACAATTCACAAAACCACACACCCAAACTGCAAAACACCTCATATAGCCTGCAAAATGAAGCACTGCAACCAAAACTACATATTGCATTGTCAAAATCACACTTTTGCACCAAGTGGCACACACGGCATGCATATTACCAGACTTTTGTCTAACCAACTACACACTGTTGGGCATAATGTAAAGCACTCTTATCTTTAGTATGCTTGCCATAATACTAAAATAGTTCAACTTGTAGAAAATTCTTCAGATTGTTCATATGCACAGAAATATTTCCAGATACACACATGCTGTTGAAACATTTTATTTTCCCCCAAACAGGACAGTGCAACATATGTACAGCAGATATATTTACATATATTGGAATGAACAAAAATATGCTAAAAAAACAAACAAACAGTAAACCGAAAAAGAAAATTGCAGAAAAAAACATATAGGCAACAAAAATAATTAGGCAGCGTCTTGCCGCACGGCTGGGTCTGGCCACAATGCCTCGTCCACATCACAGGCAATATTTTCCCTTGCCAGACATCGAGGGAAGAAGCGCCTTGAGTGCCTTATCCATCCCTGAATCGCACCCACAGCAATTTCATCGCATGCCTCTTCCATACCCTGCATTAAAGGAATGCGCACATGGGGCTGCCGGTCGTAAACCTTCCACCGCCATGCCGAAAAGAACTCTTCTATTGGGTTTAGAAATGGTGAGTATGGTGGGAGGTATTGCACAAGAAACGGTGGGTGGTCAGCAAACCAATTTTGGACTGGGGCTGCGCGATGGAAGCTCACGTTGTCCCATACAACAACGTACCGGTTTCTCTGGTGGTCTGCATCATTTATACGTTCTGGTGGGATGAGAATGTTGTGGAGTCTGTCCAGAAATGTGAGCATATGGGCTGTGTTATATGGTCCAAGGTTGGCATGACGGTGGAGGACACCATGCGCATTTGAGATGGCAGCGCACATTGTGATGTTCCCACCACGTTGGCCAGGAACATCTATAATGGCTCTGTGGCCAATTATGTTTCTTCCCCTTCTTCTAGTCTTTGCCAGGTTGAATCCTGCCTCGTCTATGAAGATGTACTCATGTGGGATTGCATGAGCATCCATTTCCAGTACTCCCTGAAAACAAAGAACAAAAAGTCAATATGGTGTTATCCAGTACACTGGAAAACATGTTGTGTGTAATGTACTGTAGTCCATATTGTACTTACATCCACATATGCACGTCTGAGGTCTTTGTTCCTTTGAGAGTTTCTCTCAAAAGGCACCTTGTAAAGTTGTTTTAGTCGGATGTGGTTTTGTTTGAGAATGCGCGCCAATGTGGACGGACCAACTTGTTGAATGTTATTGAATGTGGTGTTGTTTTGGATGATGTGGCTTTGGATCTCACGTAATCTTATTTCGTTATTTGCCAAAACCAAGTTCACGATGGCAGTTTCCTGTTCCCCAGTGAACAGTCGGCCCCTTCCTCCACCATGGTTGAGTCTCTCAGTCCTTTAGAAAAGTAAAAAAAAATATATATATATATATATATATACATATATATATGTATATATACATATAGGGCTTGGACAATGCAGGCTGAAGATATTTCCCCCACAGTAGAGTAAATTGTACAGGAAACTTGTACAGTTAGTGTATGACATCAGCCATTCATGAAGTAAATAGGTGTCACCCAACTGATACACTATGACATGGGGTGTACTACATAGTGTGAAAGAAATTCTGGTTACATACCTGTGCTCCAGTCTAAATGTCCGGATGACAGAGGCGACAGTAAACCGGCTCAAGTTGGGCTGTACTCGCTGTCCAGCTTCATGCATTGTCAGCCCATGGTTGATTACATGATCTACTAAGGTTGCCCTGATTTCGTTGGAAAGTTGGTTTCTCCTTTGGCCATGAACTCCTCTACCAGCTCTACCCCTACCTCTCACTCTTCCTCCCCCTCTCATTCTCGCCCTACCTCGTCCTCTTCCTCTTCCTCGTTCTGCATTGTTGTCTTCCATTGTTGTTGTAAAAAAGGTGCTCGTCTGTGGTCTTTTTATAGTGCTTACTTCCTGATTGAAGTGTTAACAATTACAGTTTTTTACGATTGAATAAACACAATTTTGATTGTTTTGTTTTGTTTAGCAAAACCCAACACACGAATAGCACAACCACATACCCAATTAGCAAAACACCTTAACTCCTTTGCAAAATGAACCACTCTTGTAAAAACTATACACTAACTTATCAAAACCATATTTTTTTACCATATGAAACACACACGTTGCATATGACTTAACTCTGTTTGCACCAGTTACACTCTGCTGTTGAAAACCTTAAACACTTTCGGCTAATTCTGCTTCTAAGTGCATAGAGTAGTATGGGTGAAGCACACAGTGAATTTGCAAAACATCGCTCGGATTTGCACAACTGTAAACACAATGTCTTCTCACACTTTTTGCAAAACAATACACACAGTGAACACTTGTATGCATTACTGTAGACACCACACAGGACACAAGACTAATGCTGTTGAAAATGTTATTTATTTTTTTACATATACTCAAGCCAACATGGCGAAAAAAGTTTTCATGAACATAACATTTTATCCTGTACAAAAAAAGAACCCCCCAAAAAAGAAAACAGCACATAAATTGCTACTGTTGGTCTCTTCTCCTAGCTGGATCTGGCCAGAGAATTTCATCCACATCACAGGCGATATCCTCATTTGCAAGACAGCGGGGAAAGAATCGCCGTGCATGCCGTATCCACCCCTGTATGGCTGTGGCCTCAATCTGGTCACAGGCCTCCTCCATGGCCTGAATGAGGGCTACCCGAGCCAGGGGGTGCAGATCGTAAACCTTCCACCGCCATGGCGAGAAAAATTCTTCAATTGGGTTAAGAAATGGAGAATATGGTGGCAGGAAAAGGACTGTGAAATGTGGGTGCTGCGTAAAGTAGTTCTGAACCAGACCAGAGCGGTGGAATGAAACATTGTCCCAGATGACAACGTATTGGATCTGCATGTTATTTATGATTGTGAGGTTGTATACTCTGTCCAAAAATGTAAGGATGTGAGGTGTTTTATACGGACCCATGTTGGCATGGCGGTGGAGGACCCCATTCTGGGTGATTGCCGCGCAAAGGGTGATGTTACCCCCACGTTGCCCCGGGACACTAATAATTGCCCTCTGGCCAATTACATTTCTTCCCCTCCTTCTGACCTTTGAGAGGTTGAACCCCGCCTCGTCTATGTAGATGAACTCATGCTGAATGGCCTCAGCATCCATTTGTAAAACTCTCTAAAATACAGTGAAATACAAGATTGTGTAGTTCAGCATAGATTTAGTGTACAGTACATTTACATGTAAAAAAAGGTTATGTGTGCAGTATGCAACATCAGAGTGCTAAAATGAACAATACATACCTCCACATACTCATGCCGCAGCTGTTTGACCCTCTCTGAGTTCCTCTCAAAAGGCACTCGGTACATCTGTTTCATTTGTACCTGATGTGCCTTCAGGATACGAGCTATGGTGGACAGAGAGACCTGATTCACATTCTGAAAGATGATTTGGTCTTCAATAATTTTGGCCTGGATTTCACGAAGCCTGATGGCATTATTTGCCAAAACCATATTCACAATCTCCCTCTCCTGCAGTGGTGTGAAAATGGGAGCCCTTCCTCCTCGTTGTACTCGACCCTCAATCCTATGTAGAACAAAATACATGTAACCTACTGTAAAATGTCACAGGAAGGGGTATCAAAAGTGCTGATATGGGGTGCATACAGTAAGAAGCTGTAAACAGGTAATTCTTTTACCTGTTTTCCAGTCTGAATGCCCTTATGACAGATGCCACGGTGAATCTGCTGAGATTTGGCTGGACTCTCAGTCCAGCCTCCCTCACCGTCAATCCATGGTTCACAACATGGTCCACAAGAGTTGCGCGAATTTCATTGCTTAAAGTTGGACCTCTTCTCCTTTGAGCTTCACCTCCTCCTGCTTGAAGTCTTCCTCTTCCTCTTCCTCTGGCACGGCCTCTGGCACGGCCTCTGCCTCCTTCTTCTCCTCCTTCTCCGATTCCCCCTCTCATCCTCACTCTTGCTCTTCCTCTTCCTTCCATTTTGGTTAAGTTTGGTGAACTCACCTGCTGCATTTTTATAGTGCTTAAACCTGATTGGTGTGTCTACAATTAAGCAATCTTGTGTTTGCACACCTGATGGCAGTGTTCAATCAACTGGCTCATAGGTGTGGTAATTTGACAGTCAGTGCTTTAGAATTGCAAGGAAGTGACATCTTGATATACTTCTGTGTCTAATGCATAGACGTGTGTGTTAGTGTTTCAAATCACTGTGTGTATTGTTTTGCACAAAGTGTGAACGGACTCATTGTGCTTACAGTGGTGCAAATCTGGGGCCAAGTTTTGCTCCTTGAGTGTAAGGTTTTGATAATTGGGCAAAACTTTAGATTTTAGTGTTTATTCAATCGTAAAAAACTGTAAGCATTCAGGTGTTTGGCCAGGTGGCACATATATTTGCAATTTAACTCATGTGTTGTATTCTGAATGGCAGTGTTTTGAAATGGCATTCATGTGTCTTTATGTCAGATTGCTGTGTCTTATGCAGAGAACCGTGCTCAGTGCATTCTAAAAAGAGCCATTTTGAATTGCAAAATGTGTGTAAAGCAGAAAATGTGTTTAGAGTTTTGGAGACTTGAGAAGAGGTTTTGCTCTTTGTGTGTCAGTTAAAATAATTGTGCTATGCATGTCATTTTAGTGTGTTAGCAATCGGAAAAAACTGTATAACATTCTCATGAGAGGCATGACAGTGGTTATACCGCTTAGACATCAGAGGATAGACATTAAGGAAATGGAAGTCAAACAAAAAGATTGATAATATTTGTATAGTTCACACAGCGTCACATAAAGCCTTTAAACTAATGTCATAGACCGTTTAAATGTTATAATGGGGTTTCCTTTGTTTAGTCTGGTGAGATTACACTTGAATTATACCTCATTCATGATAAGTGTGGTGAGACCTTATTTATGTTTACTGGTGAGATTATACCTTATTCATGTTTAGTGGTGAGATTATACCTAATTTATGTTTAGTTATGAGACTGTACCTCATTCATGTTTAGCGGTGAGACTGTTCCTTATTCATGTTTAGTGTGAGATTATACTTTATTCATGTTTATTGAGGGGAAATTATACTTTATTTATGTTTAGTGATGAGATTATACTTTATTCATGTTTATTGTGGGGAAATTATACTTTATTCATGTTTAGTGATGAGATTACACTTTATTCATGTTTAGTGATGAGATTATACTTTATTCATGTTTTGTGATGAGATTATACTTTATTCATGTTTATTGTGGTGAGATTATACTTTATGTTTAGTGTGAGATTATACTTTATTCATGTTTAGTGATGAGATTATACTTTATTCATGTTTAGTGATGAGATTATACTTTATTCATGTTTAGTGATGAGATTATACTTTATTCATGTCCGTTGTGAGATTATACTTTATTCATGTTTAGTAATGAGATTATACTTTATTCATGTTTAGTGATGAGATTATACTTTATTCATGTTTAGTGATGAGATTATACTTTATTCATGTCCGTTGTGAGATTATACTTTATTCATGTTTAGTGATGAGTTTATACTTTATTCATCTGTAGTGGTGACTATACCTTCTTCATGTTCAGTGTGGTGAGATTTTACTTCATTCATGTTTATTGTGGTGAGATTATACCTTATTCATGTTTAGTGGTGAGAGTATACTTTATTTAGGTTTATTGTGGTGAGATACTTTAATCATGTTAAAGTATGATGATGAAGAAATCATGACAAATCATATTTAGTTTTGATGTCAAACACAAATGAATATATATTCATGTTGAAACTACGCACTACAAATACTAAAAGATCACTTTAAATTGTTGAAAAATAATGAAATGAAAGCTATATACAGAAATATGGCATGGTTCTGCAAAAAGGTTAAAAAGTCTAAAAAGTATGAAAAAGTGTATTTTGTTGATTGTAATTCAGGTTGACTTTTGAGCTGGGACTCGACTGAAATCGCTATAAACGGTCTTGCTCTCCATGGCTGTCTTTTTCTCCTTCCTGGCTATGCAAAGAATCCAGACAAAGATGAAGACACCTATAGAGCAAGGTACACACACACACACACACACACACACACATGCAAAGCTAAATACAAAACACTTCAGAGAAAACAACAAAATGGCTGAAAAATGTAGTTCAACTGAAAGAAGTTGGAGAAAATACCTTGTGTTGAGTTGAAAATGCAGAACAGATACAGGATTGGGTAGTTGACGTGTCCTGAGGCCAGGAAGGCAAGACCCCACGTGGTGCCAAGAAGGCCGGTGAGGCCGATCACAGTGGAGGCACTGCGGCAGCTCATCCCTGACCTGGACGAGGTTTTCGCCAGGCCGCGAATGCGATTGGCCACGATCAGCAGGATGCCAGTGTTGAAGATGAACACCAGGGCGAAGTACGTCACGTTAGTGACATAGAGGTAGGTTTCGTCCTTGAGCCAGCAGCTGTGGGAACAAAACATGAGGTGGTAAAGGGGACCAGTTGGACCAGTCCATGGAGGGGGGTCACTGCTGTTTTAAATGTCAAGATTAAAGGCCAAACTGTACTTCTGCATTGAATAGCCGTCGTAGGTAGGCACCGTGGGTCATTATGTCACACTGTGTAGTTCATCATTTGGCCTTAAGTGTGCAAGTCACATAGCTTGCCCTCTGTTCTGTCTGCTGCAATGCCTCAACATGCTTACTCACATGGGATTCGTTTGGTTGCTTTCAAGAATGGTTAGGTTGTTCAAGCCATAAATCTGTTTGACGTCCTTCAGGCTCAATGTTACACCAACGATCACGGCAGGGATCCCTAGGAGAGACAAACTAAGTTTAGTGACTGTTGTTGTGAGCTCAGATGACACTCAGATGTCTGTGATCTGTATGCTCCTGGTATGGGCTTCCAAGGCACACTGGTCTTATCTGGGGTGAAGAAGGGGCCAGAGGGTATGGTTACGACCAGGGAATATCAAGGTCTGTGGCCGGGTGGTTAAGAGGAGCGTCTGTGTGTTGCGGCAGGCTTCATACGAGGGGGAACAAAAACATATTCATTATTGGTTGAACCTTCCCCCTCCCAGAGAGCGCAAAATGCAGCTGTAGAAAAAGTTGCATTGATTAGATTTGGATGTAAAATAATTAAATGAACTATGACTAGAAACAAATAACAAATGAACTACAAACAAATGAACACATGATAATTTCTAGGTAAAGGTGCTGTAGGTACGATTTTAGAGCTATACTTTGGGTGTAATTTGTCACCCCAAATTATATAGAAAGCTCCCAGCATTTCTGGCCAATCAGGGCATCTCTTCCCTGATTGGTTTGAGCAATCCATCTTGCCTGCCCATTCACATCCTCACTGTCTCCATCACAGGTGCGTGAATGCAACCCTTCTGAATGCCTTAACGTCAAAAGTGTTAATTTTCACAACCTTCCTCTCTCCTGTGCTCTTTCTTTTCGTAACTCTCGAATCGTACCTACACCACTTTTCATTTGTGATTTGTTTGGAGTTCATTTGTATATTTGTAGTGCTCTACTCACCCCAGCCAAACAGGGAGAGCTTGAGCCGGTAGTGCCTATATTCGGTGTTGAACACCTTGATCAGCATCAGGTAGAGGTGCAGGCCCTCGACAGCCATCCAGGTGAAAGAGCCCAGCAGGGAGAAGTGTATGAGGGCAGCGATGAGCTCACACACCCAGCGTGGGCTCACCGTGGCGCCCCACTCGGACATCATGAAGGACATGTTGAGCAGGAATAGGGCCCCGCTCAGGGACATGTGGATGAAGAGGGAGGGTTCCTCTCTGTGCTTCCTGGTGGAGAGAGGTCTGTGGTTGGCACTGTTCATTACGATACGATACGATAAACTTTATTGTCCCGTTCAGGGAAATTTGTCTTGGACACTGTAGCTGCGCCATAAATGCCTTAACGGCCACAATGACAAAAAAAAAAAAAAAAAAAAAAAAAAGAAGCCTTTTCTTTGGAGTCTGGCCAGGCTTCGACTTATGCGCTTGTGGCCGAACCACAGTGGTTCGCACCAATCAGCGTCCTATGAGGAACGACTGGCAGCTACGGGCGCGGTTCAGGTGTGACGACAGCGAGAAGCGACTCTTGTAGGCTCCTAAAGAGGTGAGCGTCGAATTGCTTCTATAGCATCAGTTATATCTCAACTGTAGAGCAGTTCTTTGTTGAAAGAGCACGAATGAACGAAGAAAGGTTGCACTTCATGTTGCTAGCGTAGGATTTACCATTTGTTCCCCGACACAATAGCTTGACACATGATAAAATTAAGTCAAGCACAGAGCCGGCCCGAGGCATAAGCGAACTAAGCGGCTGCTTAGGGCCCCCGGTCCCCCAGCCGCCAACCGCCAGCCCCCCCCCCCCCGCTCAACATTCGCGCACCCGAAATGTTCCGCCAGCACCCACCCCCCCCCACGCTAAACAATCGCGCAGGAGGGGGGCCCCAAAATATCAAATCCTGCTTAGGGCCCCCTAGAGGCTTGGGCCGGGCCTGGTCAAGCAGCATAGCCTAATATGGATATGATGCCGGGGGAAGTTCATCAGCTGGTGTGCTTTAGTCTTGCATCAACTAGACAAGCTCTGAACATTGAGTGAGTTTATCATAATGAAGATATGCACACCTACCTGTGGGTGACATAGACCATGAGGCTTAGGGCGGTACAGAAGGCAGAAAGGCCACAGCCTATGTAACTGATATAAGACAAAATTTTCCAATGGACCGCCCCGATAGGTTCCGCAATCTGTTGGGCGGTCAGATAAAGAAGAAAAATAGTAATTAACAAGATGCAGATTGGAGTCCAGTTCACCTCAACATCTATACACAACAGAGGGGGACGATAAATGGAAATGGGGCTTATACTCTAGAGCAGGGGTCTCCAATGCGTAGCTCGCGAGCTACCAGTAGCTCGCTGCCCCTTTCCAAGTAGCTCGCCAAAGGGCCAGTGAATCATACATAAATTTGAAAACTTAATTGGTCCCTCGGCACATCTACTTAAATTTATGTCCAATCAAAATTCACAGTTGTCCCGCCCCCTTCCAACACAAAATGATTATTAGCAATTAGTCTTTGTGCATTGTAAATAGTTTTGTGAAGTGTGATACAGTGACATGGACATATATAACAATGATAAGTGAATAAGTAGCAATATCTGTATTTGCAGTAATAACAATAACAATGATAATAATATTAATAATTTTGTGATGTTTTAATACAGAATGTGAGATGTGAACAGTAACATATTGTAAATGTTCAGGAAAAGAAAGCTTATTGAGCTTGTTTGTTCAAAATGAGCGATGACAATAAATGTTACAAAACATGAGTAGCTCTCTGCCATTTTTATTTTGTAAAAGTAGCTCTCAGAGGAAAAAAGGTTGGAGACGCCTGCTCTAGAGCTATGACATATTTCTCTCCAGAAAGGTTGTATTCAATTGCATGTTGTTTTGTTTTCACCAAGAGCACAGAAAAGGCCGTTGTATGGTTGCATCTGCAAGTGACCGTATCGTTGGCCCTAAAGGTTTGGCAGCCATCTGTTTTCCATTCGTATTCTGAGGAGATAAACCGAAAACACTCAATAGTCATCAGGAATACAGGAGACATACAGTTTATGGTATGTGATGTATTCGTTTTTTTTTCTCATGAAATTTGTTACATATGTCCCTTGGGTATAGGGTGGCCAGACGTCCGGCTTTAGGCCAGACCGTCCGGTTTTTCAATGCCCTGTCCGGCGTCCGGTGCAGCATCAAGCCGGACGCGTATTTGTACTCCTTTTTGAGACACTAGGCTTGAAGAGTAGCCTCGAAATCTAGATGCCCCTAGCGGCAGCAAATTTAATTTGCAGCCAGGGGTCTAGCCTTTTGTCGTCGTTTTGCGCTGCTGGAAACAGAAAATCTGTCAGGCCAATCACAGCGTGAGGGGCGGAGTCGGAAGCCGGGCTACCATGACGACAGAGTTGCGACGGTTCCGTGTTAGAGGTAAACAATGGCTGCTGCTGCTGGCAAACGGCTGTCTTTCCACTTTTCTTTGGCCGCGACTCTTCAAGACTTGAAGTTAACATTTTATTTGAGAAAAGAACAAAGAACGGCACTGAAGTCTTTCCTCGATAAGAAATATGTATTCGGAGTTTTCATATTTTTAGCTTAATCCCCCCTACTATTTGGGGTGTTATATATATATATATATTAGTGATGGGCCGTTATCGGCCCAATCGCGCACCCCTCTCCCTCCGGTAGCACCCAAGCCCCCCGCCCCCCGTTAACAATTGCGCAATTCTCCACCCGTCAACAATCGTAACAATAGAGGGCAGTGAATATATATATATATTACCACTTAAATAGATACTCACCGTCTTCTTCTTCATAATAGCGACAATGTAGATTGGACACGTTCGCATACTGAAAAAGAGTTAAACAATTTAAAACATGTTCAAAGTTGTATTTTGCTCTTTTATTCACATACAAATTCAGGAAAGATCAACATAGTAGAGTAAATAGTTCCTCATAGGTGTGTAAAGTAGCCTACAACCATTTATTGGGGAGTTGAATCAAATAAACAAAACAACTGCAATTATTCTGCGTGACGTACCGTGACTGGGAAAATCATGCTGACTGGGGTGCGGAGGTTTGACAGACGATAATCTCCCAGTATCTCTATCCTGACCACCCTGGACTGGATGTCCTCACGATTGAGCTACACCAGAATAAATAAAACAAAAATAACTAAAAGCATATGCAATCGAGACTTGGATGATTAAGCTTTGAAGCAGGGACATAAAAACATACTGCGAAAGGTCCTGACCACGCGTAGTTCACCACATTGACAAGCCGAACGTTTTCAGGGATGGCCCTCAGCGCATCCAAAGGCAAACACACGTTCACGGTAGAATTATCCTGCCATTGGATAACAGTGGAATGGGTCCAGCGTACCGTTGGAAACATACAACATAAAGATTCAACGACACGTAGGAAACACACTAGAAGACTTGTGGCTCCTACAACCCATATAATAAACATTACATTACATTTACATATTACATTTTATTACACATAAATGCGATATATAAAAAACACAACATGTGTGCCTCACATACAGTCCTTTACAACAGTAATAACCATTGTCCTTCTTGCCTTGTATATACTGTATATATATATATATATATATATATATATATATATATATATATATATATATATATATATATATATATATATATATATATATATATATATGATTATTTATTAATTATGCACATCTTTCTATTAAAAATATGTCCGTCAACATGAACACCATCACACTACTTTCGCCCAGTGTACCTGAGATATCTGAAGGATATTGCTTGTGCTTGGATGGAGACTGCTGTTACTGATGTAGGACATGTGGAGCGTCATGTACTTCAGGTTCATGTGCTTTGTGACTCCCCGTTCGTACGGCATGCCGGCCATGATGTTGTGGATTACATTTTTCTCCACTCTGTGGAGAAACAGGAGAGAAAGACAACAACAAAAACAGCGTAGCACATTAACATATACGCCTACCAGTGTCTCCCAACCTTGGGGTCGGGTCTTATAGTCTTACCATTTCTTATGAGAAGAGAAGAAGGATTCTTACAGTCTTGTTTTCTTGTAAATGATTATATTACATAAGACATTAGACTGTCTCAGGTACAGCAGGGGGATGGCGTCTCCATGACTTACCTTATGAACAACTTCGACAGCTGTATGCTGCTACTAAATATGTCCCTGCACATAACCCTTATTAGAGTTATCTCCACCAGTGCATTCTCCCTATGGGCTCGGATCGGGATGCCACCTTAAAGAGCAAAGACTCGATCTCGTTTTCAACGCAGGTGTGTACGCTGCAAGTTCCCTCTGGGAGGGAAAAGACAGAGAGAGATCGAGAAACTTGTTTTATGACAAAATAATATAATCTGTCTATACAATAAAATGATGGGATACGTGGTGCTATATGTAGGCATGCAGTCCGTTTTTTTATGTCGTTGTATGTAACATAAAAGTGAGGGGATAGCGGAAAACCTCAGAAGTGAGGTGAAATGCAGAGCTTGATCGGCTCTCTGTATACTCACTTGAGGTTATGTTGAAACTTCTGGAGAAGTTTTGGTTGTGGACAGTCACTGGGTGACAAACTGATGACTCATTGGTCTGAAACAGATCCTGTCCATTGATGTTGGCGCAGTTGATGTAGCAATGTGTATTTTCCATGCAAAGTAGGTGCGATTCATTCCTTAAATCGTGGACTTTGAGATCCCCGAAGCTCATCTCAATTTCTCCTTTTGAAATGGTGATACACACTGAACACAGACAGAAATGCCAATTAAAAAAGCAATAACTCGTGGCAAGTGGTTGCTGGACCCAATGGACGACTAGGCCTACGTTGTCTTTAACAATGATCCACAATGTCTTAAATACAACTAAACGTAAGGTGTATCTTACCTTGCGTTCAACCATCAACAACAAACTAATCTTTAAGTTAACCAACTTCATGTTTCCTTGTTTGACCTTAATTGACGTTTTTGATCAACTAAACTGCAATATAATTCTGTTTAACACAGTTCAAGTTCAAGCATTACATGTCAGGGTTTACCTTCTTTGGACAAAATTCCTGGAAGAAGCAGCAGAACCAGAGACAGAGACATTGTACTTCCTTTAAAAGACAGAACTGAATAAGAAGAAAAGTCAATTTGTTGTCAGCTAATATTGTTACTAGTGCTGACAAAGCAAAGGATTTAGAACAGAAATTATATATTATATTATTAACAGATATTATATTACAGATACAAAGACATAATTAGATTCATATTTAGATACTTACAGATGAAGTTGAATGTCCAGCTCAAACCTGTTTCAACACTGTTTCCCCATAACTATTCGTGCAACTGTGGTTACCATGGTCTTTGAAAATACATGTTTGCATATGCAAACATTAGATTCATCCAATGCCTTGATGGTGTACAGCATAGCTTTCTTTGAATATGTAACAGGTGCATGACAGACTCGTAACGGTTGGAAGAGTGTCACTCACGATGCAGTCGCCTGATGTTTTCTTTTAACTGGCTGACAAACATTACATTGTTTCATTCAAAACATGTCCCAAATAGAGGTCAACATAATGACTCAACTGAGCAATAAAAAAGAGACTGTAGTCTACACCTTCTAGCAATGAAGCCTCAAAGCTTCAAACACTGGTCAATTACCGTCGCTGTGGATGCTTTTAAATGTTTTGGAGGGAAAAAACCTGCGTAGGGAAGCATGAAGTTCTGCTGATACTTAAGAGGACAACATGTAGGCCGTGTTGTCACTAGTAGAGTGGTCAAATAATAAACTGAATGTAATTCACTCTCTAAATGCCCTGGCCTAAGTTAAGCACACAGTTGATCTGAGAGTGATTCAACATTCAAAGTGGCCTATTGTACAATTGCACATGTACAATTATTTGATCATAACCTCTCACACACTTCTCATGTAACAGTCCTATTGAACACTAATGACAGCTGTTATTGGAATTAGTATTCCTGTATTCCCTGAACAATAATACAAAAAAGCTGAATCTAATAAATGACTAATATTTGCATATGCAAACATGTTTCAAGGTTACATGGTAACCACAGTTGCATGTGTGTGTTGTAAATGCGGCAAATGTCTTTGTATCTGTAATATAATATCTGTTAATAATATATAATATAATTTATATTCTAAATCCTATGCTTTGTCAGCACCAGTAACAACTAATTGACTTTTCTTCTTATTCAGTTCTGTCTTTTAAAGGAAGTACAATGTCTCTGTCTCTGACTCCATTTTGTGGAAGTGTGTTTCTCAGCAGCCCATTCCATGTAAATGACACAGACATGTAAATGACTCCTCAATAACATAGAAAAGTGAAGTAAGAAAAACCAATAGCCATGCAAATTGAGCCAACATATCCACGGCAGTACATAGGCACTATAAACACATCTATGTTTGTTTTGTTTCGTTAGTGTAACAATTTCAGTTAATCCGTTTTGTTGGTTTATTTGTCCTTTGTGTCTGTGAGGCTTCATTTGTTAATTTGTTAATTAGTTGTGTGTCAAGTCGATTGCTGTTGAAAGGAAACCAGTTGAGTTTAAAATTAATTTACTTTCCACTTTACTTTACTTTTGGGCAATTTTAAGTTGCAGCTGTAACCCCCCCCCACACACACACACACACACACACACACACACACGCACGCACACACACACACACACACACACACACACACACACACACACACACACACACACTCGCACGCACACACACACACACGCGGGGTTGATTGCTGCATTTTTGTCGAATCGCCAGCAGAGGGCGGAAGTAGATTATTAATCCCATAGACAGAGACGACTGGTGACGAAAGTTGGGAGATATTGCGCGATTTCTTAACACTTCTTAAGAGTTGTAGTTGATGACAAGTGAAGTAACACCCAAGCACGCAGGCCGTCTGCTGTGGGCAGACATGCGCATGATGTTCATGATCATGGACGCCACACCTGTCCTGTGTGAGGGCCACATGTGGTTCATCCCCCTCTTTTTCGCTTGTTTGTCTCATTTACTGTGTGTGTGTGTGTGTGTGTGTGTGTGTGTGTGTGTGTGTGTGTGTGTGTGTGTGTGTGTGTGTGTGTGTGTGTGTGTGTGTGTGTGTGTGTGTGTGTGTGTGTGTGTGTGTGTGTGTGTGTGTGTGTGTGTGTGTGTGTGTGTGTGTGTGCCTCCTTATCTCCACACAGGGAGCCAATAGGTTAAAACCAAGCAAGCCCAGGGCCCACACAGGTACACACAGTTTTTCGCATCCAGTGGGGCCATCATCCATCAATCATCACAGACGACTGGTCTGTCGGTAAAGGACACACGTGACGAGTGATTGACAGGCGAGGCAGACGTCGTGTCGGTATCGTGGGGGGGGGGGGGGGGGCGCTTGCTTACTGCGCTCAACGCAAAGCGCGCAATGACTCACATGGCGCAGGTTGTGATTTTGTGGCCCTCTGAAGTCTGAGGCATGTTATTATGGCAAATTGGGGGTGGGTGGATGGGGGGGGTAACTGGTTGTAAAAGAGAAATATATTAGCCTATGTGAAATGATTTGACAAAGTCAGCAGAAGTGTGAGAGCATCCCCGGTCCTGCGTGTGTTGTAACTGATACCAGGGGGGGGGGGGGGGGGGATCCTGCAGACACTCATCCCTGTTTCTGCACCCTGAGGCTGAGTCGGTTTAAAATGCCTTTTCTTTTCTCCTTCTAGCAGGCGTACTCCTCTGTGAGGTGAATTAACCGTTCAACCACTAGTGGACACTAGTTTAAAAAAAAAATGCATGACACGTTTATTCTGACTTCATTGCAGCCATGGGATCTCTGTGGCACCAAACACACAGACATCTCAAACGAAAGAGTGAAAAAAGTTGTGCACCTCGAGTTAAAGACCAGTGTTTAAGCTTTAAATACAACTGGTCTAGCCACTTTTTTTTGGGG
>JAOPHQ010003741.1:92500-140000 GCA_030340625.1 Merluccius polli
GGAGTGTGTTGTCAGGGGAGGTCTACTGATCATAAAAGTAGTTGTTACAGCACCTTCTTACAAGCATTAGAGTCGTTTTGAGCCATATTTGCTGTGCAGCATAAAAAAACAGCGAACGCCTCGTCAGCAATTTGTTTGACGTGTGAGTTCGTGAACATGAGCCTCGACTGTCCTTATCACTATTTTGTGTTTGCGTGCCTAAACTGGAAACATCTTCCGCTTATTTTCTTTCATCAGAAAGAGACGGGTTGACCACACAAGTCCCTTCACACCAGTGGGCCGCAACCCAAGTCCTCAGGCAGAGTTTAGTTTGCCCTCCTTTTGTGTTTCTATTTCAAGTGTTTGAGTGTAAGAATTTGTGGCCCAAAGGCCGCATCACACTCACACAATATGACGTGAATCAATTGATTTTCTGACTTTCTGAAATGTTGTTCTTTTCCCCTGAAAAGTCCCTGAAAAGCAAAAGCAAATATGTCTTTTGAGTTTGCCACACCATAGCAAAAATGTGTTATTAACAAGCCACCCAAATTTGAATGATTAAAAAAGTCGCCAAGTATATACAATTAGGTTTCAAAAGCGTGAGAAAATAATCATCATTGACTGTTCTGAAACGCTGGGGGCGTGTCCGCTGAAGGCGCTGAACCCACGCCCAATGGCGCACATGGAGGGGGGGCGACCGTGGGAGGGGGGGCGACCAATGGTGCAACTCCATCACACTGCCTGTGAAATCCCCGCGTAATGCGCTCTAGTTGTTATATACGGTTAGGGGCGGGGCAATGCTAAGTATGACTCCAGTGCCACCATTAAGCCCCGCCCAAAAAATCCTGAACTACTTCCACAATTAAGTATTACATGGCTCTGCAGTCTTTTCACATGTTTTCAACAATTACTTTATGACGCGTGCAATGTGTTCAGAAACAATTCTCTGAATTTGCTTTACAGGGAATTTAAATTAGGATGGATCGATCTGCTGATGATAATACATACAGAGATTGCTGTTTTCTTTTGGTCCTGTCTCATGACCATGCAGGGAACATTGTAAAAATAGTATGACCCTTATCCTACCCCTTTTTTGAATTAAAAATTATAGGATGCACTGGCTTTATCTTAACTGATCGTTAATGATGTGACTGGAACCCTTAAAATCATGTCACTGGTTAATTCAGAGGGAGCGAGAGAGAGACACTAAGAGCTGAGAGAGAGAGAGAGAGAGAGAGAGAGAGAGAGAGAGAGAGAGAGAGAGAGAGAGAGAGAGAGAGAGAGAGGGAGAGAGAGTGATCTAGCTATAGCTCACCTTTTATTATTTTTCCTGCTCAGTCTTTTCACTATAAAAGTCCTGATGCATATTACAAACCCTTTCTCCCGCTGGGACTGGAGCTCTGGCTGTTAGCACATAGATTGTAATAGTTATAGTCATAGAGTTTACTGTGGAGTTCAGGCAGTAAGGCTGAAACACAGCACTACTAGTTTATGAGACTCGTTCTAAATGTGTGTGTGTGTGTGTGTGTGTGTGTGTGTGTGTGTGTGTGTGTGTGTGTGTGTGTGCATGTGTGCATGTGTGCATGTGTATGTGAGAGAGCTGCAGAGAGAGAGAGAGAGAGCTGGAAGAGTGTGTGATGTAGGGACATGGTGGTGGTTAAACCCACTTGGAGTCAGATCTTTGCCAATCCAATTTGGGCCGAGGTGATCAGGGCTCCAACGTCCGTCTATATCCGTCTCGTTCCACATTATCATCTGTCATCTGTCTCAGTCGGCCCCAGTAGGATATGCAGATGAAGGACGCCCACGGGAGAAGTTAGCGTTCAGGCCTTTCTGCCTAACCCTAACCCTAACCCTAACCAAGTAGTCGTGTTGCATAACCTAACAAAGTAGTTGTGTTGCCTAAACCTAACCAAGAAGTTGTGTTGCCTAAACCTAACCAAGACAGAAAAGTAGAGAGAGAACAATATAGAGATAGAGGCAGGGAGAAATATATAGACATAGCGAAAAAGTTAGACAAAGATGAAGACATCTAGAGAGAAAGATAAATATATATATATATATATATATATATATATATATATATATATATATATATATATATATATATATATATATACAGTGTATATATATATATATATATATATAGACAGAAAGATTGATAGGAAGATAGAGTGAAAATATGAGAGAAAGTTCAAGGTGGGGAGGCAATCAGTTTCAGCTGTGTAGCATGTGATGGTTGAATGTGACAGCTGTTCTCAGAATGACACACACACACACACGCACGCGCACACACACACGCACGCACACACACACACACACACACACACACACACACATCTTCACAGGCATGCTGGTTTAGGGACTGCAAGGCATCTTAGGAGATACAATAGGCTCTCCTGTCTGCAGAGATAGAGAGGGTGAAAGAGGGAGGGAGAGAGAGAGAGAGAGAGAGAGAGAGAGAGAAAGTTGGAGCTGGGAGGGGGCTCCTAGTCTCTTGTTTCGGCAGAAAACAACCAGCTGAGTGGATCCCTTCTGTACTCGTTTGCCCTATATACCATGCTGACTCTACTCTACTCTATTTCTCTCTCTCTCTCTCTCTTAGTCAGTCAGTCAGTCAGTCCGTCAGTTAGTTAGTATGTATGTCTGTCTGTCTGCAATGTTTAACATGTCTGTTCACATTCCACCTACTTCCTGTCTGCTCCTCTGTGATTGGCTGTCGCCATGGGCACAGGGGTCTTATGGCCACAGCGATGAGATTTTGTAAGCAAGGGAAATACCATGGAGAGCCTTGTGTGTGTGTGTGTGTGTGTGTGTGTGTGTGTGTGTGTATAACTGTGCACTTGTGTTCAAGGTGAAATAAATGTATCGTGATTGTGTTGATGCAAAACATCAACTATAATGTATGTGTTCAAATCAAGGTCTCCAATTAGTTTATCTAGTCATTCCTCTGTAGCAATCTCTCTCTCGCTCTCTCTCTCGCTCTCTCTCTCTGTCTCTCTCTCTCTTTATATCCCGTCCTCTCTCTCCCATTTTTCAAGTCGGCTGTGGTCCGACATGGAGAGTTGTATGGTGGATGCAGGCCAAGTCTGGGAATAAAAGCTATCTGCATTTGTTAGTATCTTGGCTGACATTGTGGTGGACACACACACACGCACGCACACACGCACACACACACACACCCACAGAGTCCTGGCAGGTTTTACAACTCCTTTCATACCGTCAGGACCTGGCTCTGGCAGGTAGGCTCTTTCTCAAGGAGTCCTTGAGAAACTTATTTAATAGATGAGGCTTAGTGCACTTCTGAAAACACACACACACACACACACACTTTGTACGTGTCTTTCTTTTTTGCTGTGTGTGTGTGTGTGTGTGGGTGTGTGGGGAGTGCCCTTGTTCCTCTAAACCTCTGCTGTGAATATCTGCGTCTCTGCTGCTTATGGAAAGAGGTGTGGACTAGACAGACCCTGGCTGGGAAGGGTCATAACAACATAACAGATCACACACACACGCACACACGCACACATACACACGCACACACACACACACGCAGGGGGAGATGTTCTCCGTTGTCTCTATTACACTCCCCCACCCCCACCCCCATTGCCCCATCCCTTCCTATCTCCCTGTGGATATATTAGGACCCCGTATCCATGACGATAGCCAGTAATGAGGAGAAAGTTCACTACTGACAAAACGACACACCTCAATATTATTGGTAGTCAATCACATGTGTTTTCATCACCCTGGGAACCGCACAGCTGTTGAATTGTGGTGTATTTACTATTGGGAGCTTGTGTGGTTGGTGCGTGCGTGTGTGTGTGTGTGTGTGTGTTTGTGTGTGTATACATTTTATATACGCATGAGAAAGAAATAACCTACAGATTGCAGAGCAGGAAGAGGTTATGTGTGTGTATGGTCCTTATCTAAGTGCAGAGGTGGGTCCGGGTCAAGTCCAGTTCAGACTGCCTTGTACTGTTTCCTGCTTAGACACACACACACACACACACACACACACACACACACACACACACACACACACACACACAAACACATACACATACACACACACACACACACACACACACACACACACACATACACACACACACACACAGGAGTGTGCTAAAAGCATTTTTGATCTAATACATCATGTCTTACATATGTATTAGATTACACAGATATTCCCAGCAGCAGTCCTCATCAGTGTCCGTTTGAATGTCTATATACAAATAGATCATGATCATGATGCCCTGCTTTAACTGCTGTCGTAAGTGAACAGGGTGGAGAAGTAATATTTGATGTGTACGTGAGCTTCCTCCATTACTAGATTTGATTTAAAAAAAAGTATTTCAATGACACTTCTGTTTTACAATTCATGTATATTCAAATGCTGATCAGAAAAAAAACTAAGTTAAAAACACTTGTGTGTGTGTGCGAGAGAGAGAGAGAGAAATAAAGAAAGAAAGTAAGAGAGACCTCTAGTTTCATATGAACATGTTTCAGGGAGTGGGTGAGTAAACACTGAAACCTATCAGTAGTGTTGTGTTGTGGAGGATACGCATGTGCACACACACACACACACACGCACACATATGCTGTAATCTATTTCCCAAGCCATATGGTGTGTCAATGTATGTTATGTCTTACGTAGTCAAAACTGTGTGTGTGTGTCTGTGTGTGTGCGAGATTCAGTTTCCCAACAACAGGTGGAGCAGACTGGCTCTCATTTGGGATTGGATTGCGTATCAAATTTGCTTCTTCTTTAAGTCCACTACACACACACACACACACACACACACGCACGTACACACACGCACGTACACACACACATGCACACACAAACACACACACACGCACACACATTGATAGACACCATATGGTGCCTTCTCTGCTCTTCAAAGTGAATAAGATCTGATTGGCCACACACTGTCCCATATCATTTACACCACCAACCGTACACCAACACTATCCCTATCCCTACCCTTTTATACGATCCCTAACACTAACAATGTCCCTGATGCTATCCCTACCCTTTTTTACGATCCCTAACACTAACACTGTCCCTAATTCTATCCCTACCATTTTATACGATCCCTAACACTAACACTGTCCCTGATGCTATCCCTACCCTTTTTTACGATCCCTAACACTAACACTGTCCCTAATTCTATCCCTACCCTTTTATACGATCCCTAACACTAACACTGTCCCTAATGCTAGCCCTACCCTTTTATACGTGTTTGTGTAATGACACAAGTCACAGTGAGACAAAATGTAATCATTAATGTGATTATTGTTGGCCAATTTTAGGCAGCAATGTACTGGGGGGGAGGGGTTGACTAGTTTGGCCGAGTACCCATCACACACTGCGGCGATCGAAGTCCATTGCGGCACTTCGATTTGGTGGCAAACATGCCATTTTGTCTGTGTGAACGCGCTTATTCTGTTTCAAGTATAGCTGGGCTGGGCCTTTACCCTAACGCACCAACCCTAACCCCTTAACTGCAACGCCTGAGACATGAAACCAAGACCTCAGATAGGGATGAAGGAAGTGTGTGTGTGTGTGTGTGTGTTGGTGTGTTTTTCTGCATGAGTGCACAAGTGTGCCTATGCTTGTGTGCTTGTCTTGTTCTTTGAAGGTTCCCTATCTACAATGCAGAGCTGGATCCGGGCCATTTAGTTTTAAGAGGCCCACCAACTTAATGCCAACAAACACAGAGGGAAGGAACAATCTGATACTTTCCTGTGGATCAGAAATGGAGGCTGACTATTAACCAGGGTTATATATTATTCTGTTATTCATGCCCATAAAATGTGCCTTTTGGGATACTTTAAGCTACGGTTTTGGTTGCAAATTGATTGACACACTGATTGTGGAATTGTTTAAGGCTCATTGGTTTCTAGCTAGAGTTTTGTGTTGTGTATACTTTTTAATGTTTATATTGTTATATATTGTTTGAGCATTGTTTCATTTATATATCATACTATATCAGGGTGGTCAGAATCAAAGAAAAGCTTTGTCACGGTCGCCAGTGTCCACTGAAAAAAAGTTCAAACACATTCTGAGGTAATGTCATTAGACCGAGTGAATGATGATATCTCTCCATCACCTGAATAGAAACGAGACATTAGGCTGTTAATTAAATCAGCAAATGGGCCATTTCCAATTGCATCCTGCTCCTGTGTTCCTCTCTTTGAGAGAACAGGACATCCGCAACGGTGTGGTCTTTCTTTGTTTCAAAACATCAATACATTTAGTTGTGATTATGTTTGAACTGGTTCGGAAAGTCAATGTTTCTGAAAGTTTGTTTGTTCAACTCATGCACTGAACCTCCATGCATTCGCTTATTATAAGTATTCTTGTTTGTGCCACTGACAACATTCATATTAACATAAGTTCCTACCTTTTCTTAGTACTGGTGGTCTCCAGCGGGAATCGAACCCCTAACCCTGGCAGTGTTAACACTGCCAGGGTTAGGGGTTACACAGGACCTTCTGAAACTGTAACAGCACTTCCCAAACCTGGGAGGACTGTCTCTGGTTTGCATACACAAGACCTTTCTGTTCCTGTGTGTCATTAAGCCTTTCTTGTCCCTGTGTGTCTCCAGTCATGGCTGAGGATGTACGGCTACCTACCCCAGGCCAGCAGGCAGATGTCCACCATGCGCTCGGCCCAGATCCTCTCTGGCGCCATCGGGGACATGCAGAGATTCTACAGCCTGGAGGTCACTGGACAGATGGACCAGCAGACGATCAGGTATGGACCCGCGCTACAACCACTTCATGATGTCTTCTCTTTGTAAGGATGGAGGGGGCAGGATAAGACTAGACTAGGGTGTTTTCATGGGTTCCATCGCCCCAAGTCCGCAGCCCAGCCTGTAGATATCTTAGAGCAAGATGGCCTAACCCTTACATGCTGCTCAGTGACCTGTAGTCATTCACTGTATGTCACTTTGGATAAAGTGTCTGCTAAATGACTAACGAGTAACGGCATAAAATAAATAGACTGTGAAAGTGAATGTCTTCGAGAACAAAAAAAAAAAATACTCGGAGTGATGTATTGTTTTGGTGATGGATTGTTTTGGTGCGCCAACTCTCTGGTGTGAGAGTGGTTGCTCACACACAATGATGCCAGACCTGATTTTGATTTCTTACTCACATTCAACTCTTTTCAAATTTTTCTCTTTTCCTGTCCCTCTGACACACGCACACGCACACACGCACACCGCACACGCACACGCACTCTTTAACCTCATTTTATTTCTTGTTCATGCCATGAAGTGTTGTTCCCCCTGTTAAGCACCATGTAATTCAGTTCAGCATGAAAAGCATTGCATCAGTAACGCGTCTCTCTCCTCATCCAGAGCCATGAAGCGACCTCGCTGCGGAGTTCCTGACAAGTTCGGAGGGCAGATAAAAACCAACGTGCGACGCAAACGCTACGCGCTCACCGGACACAAATGGAGCAAAAGTCACCTGACGTACAGGTAAAACACACCGAGAGCTCTTCCTGGTTTCACTTGAAAGAAGATTGTATCCCTCTTAGAAATGTTCACAGAAACCTCAGAGGTTAAGCTGCGTATGATGGCCGACCCCAAAAAAGCGAATAAAGGGGCAGAATGGTGTAGTGGTTCTGGGTTTGATCCCCATTGTCTGCAACCTACCTGTAGTCACCCAAGGATGCCTAACCCCTACCTGCCCCTTAATGACCTGTACCTGTATTCTGCATAGCAACTCATGTTTTAAGCCCATCCTAAAGGACAAAATAAATATGTCAAATGTCAAAAAATCAAATGGTAAACTCTAAAACTGAAATGGCTCATAATTGGACACTGCAAAAGGGGATGTAACGACCTTGTTCTTTGATTTTGTCTCCACGTTCTCCCTCAGTATCCAGAACTACACACCTAAGATCGGAGAGTACAACTCATACGAGGCCATCCACCGGGCCTTCAAGGTGTGGCAGTCAGTCACCCCCTTGACCTTTGACGAAATCCCCTACCAGGAGATCAAATACGGCCGCCGCAAGGAGCCCGACATCATGATCTTCTTCGCCTCGGGTTTCCACGGCGACAGCTCCCCGTTCGACGGAGAGGGGGGCTTCCTGGCCCACGCCTACTTCCCCGGGCCCGGCATGGGGGGAGACACGCACTTCGACTCGGACGAGCCCTGGACCATCGGAGACCAGAACCTGCAGGGTAAGAGATCAGATCGGGCCGGTAGCTTCTAGGACATGGATGTATGTAGCCCATAATAATGTGTTTAGACTGTATATAAACACATCTGCTCTGTCATGATCCTAAGTTACAACATTGGGCTCCTGTTACATACGTTCTCTACCTCTTCATTTATGTTTTCACTCACACACACAACATTAGCTGTTGCTTCCTTTAATCGATTGTTTTGGTCTGCCACAAAGGCAGATCCAGTGTTTTTTTGCATGGTACTACCCTTTAAAACATTTGAGTGAACAGGCGTGAGTTGAGATTGAGTTTAAAGAAGGACCCCATAATCCACCATTACCACGGCCGTAACCGAAGCGTTAAGCCACACCCCCCCGCTACACCATCAATCACACTTCCAGGCCCCTCTGCTCAACTTACTGCCACAGAAAGAGTACATACCATGTCGGTGCCCGATGACATCACACATCCCTGGACCTAAGCTGTGCCTATATGGGTGGCTCTGATTTTCTTTCTCTTCCTATTCTGTGGTTTGGAAGTAAATGACTCTCCTGTGCAATAGGTGTTGTGTTACTAAGTCATACTGACACACAAACACACCCTTGGTCTTGCATCAGTGGTTTCCCACAAGCCTCCCTAAGCAGCTTACACACACACACACACACACACACCCACACACACACACCCACCTACGCAAATAAACCCGATTCCAAGATTGCCTTGGAATACTACCCTAAACTAGCCTAGAAATCTAGACGTCCCTAGCGGCAGCACATTTATATTGCAGCCAGGGGGGTCTAGCACTTCTCCGTCGGCTTTCTGTGCTGGAAACAGAAAGGTTTGCAGGTTCCATCCCCAATCTCTGCAGCCTCTGCCCCTATCCGTTCTTGAGCAAGATGCCAAACCCCTGCAGCGAGTATCAGTTTAAAACATTCAAAAATCAACTACAATTACCAACAGAATGTGAAGAAATAACAGTTTTGACGTCATGTCAAAGTCGTCTGTGTATTGTGTTGCAGAGATATTTACTTAATTTAGCAGCTAGCGCCGGCCCGCACCGCCACTTTGTACCTCAAGAGGCAATTGCCGTCACTGCATCGTCCAGTCTGGCCTCAGTCCAGCATGAGAGGACAAAGAAGTATAAGAAGTAGTAAGAGTAGTAGAAGTCCCCCTTATGAAGACCTGGGTATCAAACGATGTACACATGAACCTCTGGTGCCGGGAGGGCTTTCCGTGACTATAGTCCTTCCCGCTCTGTTATCGACTGTCTCAGGAACACCACACAGACACGGCACCTCTAAGTGCTTGTGTGTGTGTGTGTGTGTGTGTGTGTGTGTGTGTGTGTGTGTGTGTGTGTGTGTGTGTGTGTGTGTGTGTGTGTGTGGCAGGACAGATCACAGGGGGAGTTGAATGCCACAGTAAGTGGGTGTGTGAGCAGCTCTCAGGGCACATCAGAAGACCAGTGTTCCTGTGTGTGTGTGTGTTTGTGTGTGTGTGTGTGTGTGTGTGTGTGTGTGTGTGTGTGTGTGTGTGTGTGTGTGTGGTTGTTCGGTGTGGACAGCTTTTTGTGTGGGTGGCTGCATGCATGTGCTTCACCTCTGTGTGTTTTGTTGAGTGTATGCATGAGTGCATGAAGTAGTGTCAGTCTTGTCATGTGTGTGCGTGCATCATGTGTCATGCGTGTGTGTGCGCGTGTGCGCGTGTTTGAGTGTTTATGTTTGTGTGTGTGTGTGTTTGCGCGAATGTGTGTGTGTGGCAGGACAGATCACAGGGACAGTTGAATGCCACAGTAAGTGGGTGTGTGAGCAGCTCTCAGGGGGACAACAGTAGACTGTTCCCATTGTTATTCGGCACATTGTTATTAGGCAGCCCAATCACAGAGCTCCCCTGAAGGAAATCACAGGCTTTCTCTTTTCACAACCCATGCACATGCTTTTACACTGCAACTCCATGCTAACCACATGTTGTTATTATTATTATGTAGACCCACTTTGCACTGACAGAAGGATCCCCGGTCAGAAGGACTCGGTTTAGTGAAGGAATGTTAAGTAGGTTCTTGACATTAACGTTGGCCCGGACAGAAGAGATAGGGTTTGGGCTACTGTCTGCTGTGTGTGTTTCTATCCGATTGCTACTGTTTACTAGCACTCACTCACTGCGGGCAGTCCCATAAAAATCAGTCAGGCAGCTTAAAACAAGACAACCTGTTAATCACAAGGTGAATGTAACCAAAAAAACTGTGATATATAACTCTTTATTGTTGAAATATTGTAGTGATAATATATATATATATATATATATATATATATATATATATATATATATATATATTATCACTACAATATTTCAGAATAAGAATAGAATAAATTGATTAATTTATATATATATATATATATATATATATATATATATATATATATATATATATATATATATTAATCAATTAAATATATCACTTAATAGATAATAAACCATGGAAACCGTTTTCGCAGTTTTGGCAAAACTCTCATATATATATATATATATATATATATATTATCACTACAATATTTCAGAATAAGAATAGAATAAATTGATTAATTTATATATATATATATATATATATATATATTAATCAATTAAATATATCACTTAATAGATAATAAACCATGGAAACCGTTTTCGCAGTTTTGGCAAAACTCTCAAGACCCCTAAAACTAAAACATGGATTGAAAGGATCAATCCATGGGTACAATGTAACGTATACTGAATACAACAGGAGGCCTTCTGTTGTGTTGTGATTTTCTCAGTATTTCAGCCCCCCCCATCATGCCCTTTTCTGGGAGCCATAACCAGAGTGGTAATCCAGAAATGGATGTGCAACATAACGCCGTCTCTCGCCTTCTACCACTGACATTACAATCATCCTCCTGTAAATGAGGATCTGACGCGGACCGCCGCACTCTTAAATCTCGTGATGCACAGCCCTTCTTTTCCACCAAACAAAAACCCTCCCTGAACACAACGCGGCCTTTGCACCTCTCTCAAAGGGCTCAGCCGGCTGAAACGCTTCAGGCCAACCGACGTTGGGTGGTTGGACGGTGAAATTGGCAGATCGTCAGACGAAAGAGAAAAAGGGGGAACATTCCTGCAAACACAAAACTGTGTGCAAGACAAATAAACTCCATAATATTCTTTCTAGGGGTAACTTGCCAACTGCCAAGTCCAACCAAGTCTCGCCAAGGAGAGTTCAGAGTGAGACTTCTCCTCCTTGGCGAGACGCGGTTTGGACCACAATAACAAACAGACCGGATCAAGCGAAAGGTAAAGGACAAAGGTTTTGTTCCTCTGTAGGGATCCTTTCCATAATGTCAGTCAGACGCTATGGAAATAAAACCAGCACTTTTAGAGGACGTAGAATTGACGGGGAAACTAATGCCCCTATAGTTTCACGTTGCCGCCCGTTTCGGCTGAAGCCCTCTCGCTCCCTGCGACCCCCGAAACGAAGGGAAAATAGCGGCTGGGTTTAAAAAATCCCGAAGTTATCCATTAACTGTGGTTTCACTACACATTATGTTACCTGTAGGGACGTCCCTGCTTTGCCTGGCTGATACAGCGGCGGTGGGGTCGGGATGGACGGAGTGAGGGATGCGGTGGCTGCAGCAGAGTAATAGTGAAGCGGTTGAATGGCGTATCTGTGTCTACGGCCCATTAGTCAGAGGAGCGACGCGCTGCCGACGGTGCCAAACTTTTTCAGAGACGTTTGAAGCTCTCCTACCCTCGCCTTTTTTTTTTGTTGTGCTTTTCTTTTTTTTTTGCCCTGCGTCAAGCTGAGCGGTTGTCACGGTTACCTCACAAAGGCCCCCTTTCTCTGTGTGCAACAGCTAGCGGGTCTTTTGCTCTCTCTCTCTCTCTCTCTCTCTCTCTCTCTCTCTTTTCATCCTGTGCTATCCTGCTCTCTCTCTTTCATTTTCTTACGCTGTCTCATGCTCTCCCTGACAGTGTGACAGTGTGTGTGTGTGCCTGTGTGTGTGTGTGGCTGTGTGTGTGTGTGTGTGTGTGTGTGTGAGTGTATCAAAGAGAGTCAGGCGGAGAATGTAAAGCAGGATGAACCGAGAAACACCGAGCGGTGTGAGGATGAGCTCATCACAACCCGGCCCGGAGGGAGGGGGGGGGGGGGTGAGGTAGTCAGCAAACTGAAGTTAAAACGTAACTGAAGACCGAGTTTACCGACATTTACAAACTAACTAAAGGCATATCTCTGTTGTTGTGATTGTTTCGTACATACATCTGCGTCATTGTTGAGAACGAGTTGTCATTATGGTCAGTGTGTCACACGATAGTTCAGCACACTGTGGCGGAGCGGCACAGCAGATGTCTGACTATACATAGAATGACATCAGTAGCGTTTAGCCTGGCCCAGATAAACAGTGAACAAGCACAGGATGCTGGGGACCGGGGGGACTTCAGCTGTGCTGCGCTGTGTACATTTCAAATGGCCACACGCGGACATTCAGAGGCAGACAAACGGAAACGGAGGGCAGGCGTATTATTGCTTTCTGGTTTCTCCCTGTGGGATTGGGAGGAACAACGGGCGTCGCTCCTGCTACGATGGGATCTTCTTCTGTACCTTGTCAGATGTTGCAGTGAACCAACAAGTGATGAGTTCTGGTCGCGTGTGGTAGGACACCCAGGCTGCTGTGTGGTCCCTGGTCATGGTCTGGACTGTACCTTTCAAAGTTCACAATGTTTCAAACACAAATGCTGATCCCTTCTCTATGTCATCTTCCCTGTCTGTTACCACCCTCCTCCTCCTCCTCCTCCTCCTCCTCCTCCTCCTCCTCCTCCTCCTCCTCCTCCTCCTCCATCCACAGGTAACGACCTGTTCCTGGTGGCGGTCCATGAGCTGGGCCACGCCCTGGGCCTGGAGCACTCCAACAACCCGCTGGCCATCATGGCTCCCTTCTACCAGTGGATGGAGACGGAGAACTTCCAGCTGCCGGAGGACGACCTCCGGGGAATCCAGCAGATCTACGGTAAGGATCTGGGACAGGACTTGTAGACATTTACGGTGATCATGTGACTATCCGACTATCATGGAAGTGATCTGTGTGTGTGTCTCGCTGTCCTTTCTCGACCACCGTTCATCCGATCGACTTCACACTCGGCGGGTGTATTGCTGAGGACCCAAGGAAGGGGAAGTGTCGAGTGCGAGCACTTGAGATCTACAGGACATATTTATTAGTAGTGTGTTGGTTCTGCCAGAAGTACACACTGTGTAGTGTATTGAGAGGGGATTCCTATTAACTGTTACACCACCGAACAGCATGCTGGGTAAAATTCACTCACTGTTGCTTGCTAAAGTACATTCAAGAACGGGTGAAGAAAGAGAGGCTGATGGAGATGTTACATAGTACCTACAAGTCTTGTAAGTTTTGCCATTTTGTTCTAAACCCAAACATTTCAAGCCTCAGCAACGCTTTTGTTCACGGAAATAGCCTGGTCTCGAATCGCTGGAGAAGCAATCGGTACGTTCCCGAACGGGGCGCTGCACTAGTCTTAAGTAAAATGCAAGGAGTCTCTAGCTGTCTGATTTCATTGTATTGCTCAGGACCCAGGGAGGTGCAGTGTCGAGTGTGAAGTGGTTTGGATCAGCGGTTCTCGAGAAAGTTGCAAGCAGCGATACCGGCACATCACTAGTCGAAGTCAAGTCTGGCAAAACCAGAGATGAGAGAAATGCTCTCTATAATTGAAACATCTCTATATGTAGCGTTCGTTCGACTTACGTTTGTCTTCTGTCGGCCACCTTGATAGGTCAGCCAAACAGCGGACCCACCCAGGCCCTGCCCACCGTCACCCCCCGTCGCCCGGAGCCACGCCCACCCCAGTTCCCGCCCCAGTCCCCGCCCCAGTCTCCGCCTCAGGCCCCGCCCAGACCGCCGGACCGCCCCAGGACCACGGAGAGACCGGACCACTATGGACCCAACATCTGCGAAGGCAACTTTGATGTGGTCACCATGCTCCGGGGGGAGATGTTCGTGTTTAAGGTGAGTGTGTGTGTGCGTGTGTGTGTGTGTGCATGTGTGTGTGTGTGTTTGTGTGAGGACATTTGAGTGTGTGTGCGTTCATCTCGCAGATGCACAGGGCGTTTGCACCCTTGACCAAGCTGCTGCGTTTTTACGAGTTCATCTGCTGTGGTAATGGAAGTCCGAGGCTCTGCAGGTAAAACATAAAGTCGGCGCGCGGGAGAGCGAGCGGCCTTTTCAACTTGTTGCACATTTTTATGAGGTTGACCTCGCCGCGGCCCCCCGGGCGCGACACCGCAGGTTCCCAGCAGATTCCCAGCAGGTTCCCGGCCCCGATAAAAAAGCTAATTTAGACGGAGATATTAAAGCACTTTGTTGTGATGCTGCGCTATGTTGTTGTTGTTGTTGTTGTTGTTGTTGTTATTTATCACCCCCTTGAGGGACTGGGGGTCCCCAAACCAGACTGAACTGTTTTCCAACCAAGCCCCCCCCCCCCCCTCCTCAATGAGGTTGTAAACCAGCAGGCCTGTGGTCTGTAATGGCGTAGAACGAATGGCCAGAGGTGATGGGGGGGGGGGGGGGGGTCAGCTACTGGTCCCCCCTCCTCCACAACCCACCACCAGCAGTCTCCTGATTCATACCAACAGCTTCACACAGCGGACCAGGTGCGGGTTAGATATTAACTGCCTGGGCTTAACCTTTCAGACGGGGTAAGGGTTCAGCCTCTTCACTAATAGATGAAGCCGCTCAGCCCACACCTGGAGTCCCTTTTTGTTATATCTGTGGAAAGTCCCACACAGCTCGCCGATTTTAGAAAATAGAGGCTTCATGACTTCAATGATCGAGTCTCAAAGGGCTTCACAGGCCGACGTGCGCCACTCCCTAACCCCATTGTGAGAGAAAGAGAGAGAGAGAGAAACCTTTTTAGCCGTTCTGTCTGGACCTTTTTCCGTCTGGAAGAGGCTTTTATGTTCTTCGCTGAAGGTGGGCTCTCTGATATCCAGCCCATAGTAATGATCAGCAGTGTTGCATTGTGCTGTCAGTGTATTGTATTTCTAATTCAATCTCGCTTGACACCATCCAGGGCAAAAAAGCAAGATCTATATATATATACGTATATGAAGCAACCCAATAATAACAACAGAATGCAGTGATGTCTGGATGGTCAGGTCTCTGCTCTGCGGATGAAAACGCCTTACGTTTCACTTTAGAAAGTTGCATCCATACTGATGTGTCTCTGTTTGAGGATATCCAGCCCCACACGTGTGTCATGTGATTCCTAATGTGCGTCCCTAAGCGGTCACCATGTGCTATGCATTCATGCATCTCACCAGTTAGTATGTATTTCAGAGGGGAGCGTTCAGAGTTTATGGGGACAGTGGAGCAGTTCTGACATCTTGTTTTAAACGGGCTCTCCCCACAACGACCATCATGTGGCATCATGTTGAACGCGGATTCAGACTACTTCTACTTTTCTGCTGATCTT
Organism: Merluccius polli; assembly: GCA_030340625.1. NCBI lineage: Eukaryota > Metazoa > Chordata > Actinopteri > Gadiformes > Merlucciidae > Merluccius > Merluccius polli. The sequence goes on from JAOPHQ010003741.1 coordinate 108,157, forward strand.
TTTCTCCTTGTGTGCTGCCTGGCTCATATTAAACACACGGCCCCCCCTTCCCTCTCTCTCTCTCTCTCTCTCTCTCTCTCTCTCCGTATGAAAAGGAGAGAGTCGCTGATTAATAATGTGTTGCTAAACACAGGGGTGTCATTACCTTTCCTCCATGTAATATCTCACTCGCTAAGTGCCCCGGTTTTGGACGATTGATCCTCGTCAATATGAGGCTGTGTGGGAGCCGTCCCCCACACGCACTGAGCGGGAAAGAAAGAGCTGTCAGTCTAAATGGTTGATTGCTAATTTCCTGTCTTCACCGCACACACACACACACACACACACACACACACACACACACACACACACTCACTATATCTTCCTGTCAGAGTTTGGGAGATTAAGGACGAGGGAGGAGGTACTTTTAAGGACGTGGCTTGTCAGTTCTTGGACGTGGCTTGTCAGTTCTTGAGTCCCAGTTCTGCTCAGGCTCAATCGGATGTGAACATTTACTGCCCTATCCGGAAGCTCTTTACGCCCCGACTAGCCTGTTCACACGAGTATCTCTATTCTGTTCTCTCCTTTGCTCTCCTTTCCATTCCCCCTTTCCTTCCATCCATTTTTGTCTCTCCTCTCCTTTCCTCTCCTCTCCTCTCCTTTCCTTTCTTTTCCTGTCCTTTCCTTTCCTTCTGTGTCCTTTTCCTTTCTGCCCTCCCCTCTCCTTTCCTCCCCCTTGCTCCGTCCCATCCTGTCCTGTTCTCTTGTGTTTTTGCTGAGCCATCCGGCCTTCCTGTGCGTGTCCTCCCCCTCCTCCTCCTCCTCGACCTAATCCTCCTCTTCCTCCTCCTCCTCTTCCTCCCGCTGAAGGGTGAACCTAGTGGAGCCTGCCAAGGGAAGACACAGCCTTGAGCTTTTTATTGTTACATTACCCGGGGCAGCCGGCTATTGGCTCAGCGCTAATGGAAGAATCTGAAAGTGTCGCTGGCGGCGGTGTAAATCTGTCCCCTAGCTTGTGTGTATACATAGACTTGTATCTATACATAGATATGTCCCAGACACAGGTCCAAAAAGTGTGTGTGTGCGTGTGTGCGTGTGTGTGTGTGTGTGTGTGCGTGTGTGTGTGTGTGTGTGTGTATACAAATCCTAGTAAAAGTTTCACACTTTGGCAGTCGTTCTGTCGTCGTTTCCCACTGAAAACATTGTGGACTTGAACAAACAGCTGTAACAGTTTTAAATCCAGGGGAAAGCCTACGTGGTTTTATCTGAGCCCGGAGCGGTCAGAGACGGACGTGTGTGTGTCTCCATGCGAACGATAACAGGACATTTGATACGACCAGAGCAGAGCAAAGGCTAGCTATTATTAGCCTCATGTTGGTTAATTGTACCTTCTGGTGCACTTAGCGTGTTATAGTCTGTATGCCTGGCATGACGACCACCCGGCAGTATACACTGCAAGGCCTGCTGGGAAATAAGAGTTATACAATCAGTTGAGCGGGAGGAAGCAAACCAGCTGCTTTTACACTGCAGCTCGGAACTGTGCGTGTGTGTTTGTGCATGTGTGTGTGCGTGTGTGTGTGTGTGCGGTTGTCCTTTTCTCGATCTCATTGTCTTTCATTGTCTTTCATATAAATCTCCAAGTGTGCATGTGAGCGTTTCAAGGTTAGACTATATTTCCTGATACAGTCCTGTTGTCCAACCAAGGCTGTGGAGCCATTAGGGACAGAGAGAAGTGAGAGAGAACGAGAGAGAGAGACAGAGAGAGAGAGAGAGAGAGAGAGAGAGAGAGAGAGAGAGAGAGAGAGATAGTCCCTGTGTTCATTTGTCAAAGTTACTTTCTTAGTTATGGTTGTAAACCTGCGACCTTGCAATATTTATATTTGATTATGATTAAACACTTCTACAATATCGCTAACTACGATATACTATTTGTGCAGACGCTTTTATCCGAAGCGACTTAAAGTAAATACACGTACCTACAGTCACCTAGGAGCAGGTAGAGGTTATGGTAGATTGTGGACATTGGGGATCGAACCTGTGTGCGGTTGTGCTCTCCTCAGGGTCGCTGGTTCTGGCGGGTGCGGAGGAACCGGGTCCTGGACAACTACCCGATGCCCATCAGCCACTTCTGGAGGGGTCTGCCAGGGGACATCGACGCGGCCTACGAGAGGCACGACGGGAAGTTTGTCTTCTTTAAAGGTACGAGCAAACCGTCCAAACCGAGTTCACACCAATACAGACAAAATACACACACACACACACACACACACGCATACATACATTTTTATATAGCAACCTTCAAACACAAAAGCCCTTTCAGGAATTACATTTTAAGGAAAATCAATAAATGACAATCAATAAAAGTAAATACAAGTATGAGAAGGTAAAATATAATTTTATTAAAAGCCGTGGCAAACAGTTTTGAGCAAGTATAGTGTTGTATGTATGTATGTATTCATGCATATACACACACACACACGCGCACACACACACACACGTACACACACTCTGACAGTGCTAATGTTTAGTCTCTTTGTCTAATAAAGCAGGTTTTTTTGTGCATACAATAACATACAATGCACGCAAGGTCATTATTTAATTTCTTGAACATCTGTTTCCATATGAAGGCGTCCATATGCAGCAGTGCATCCACCCTGTCCCAATGAAGCCTCCGATTCCCCACTTTTATTATGGGCCGATATCGCAGATTTTTCAACAGCGGGGGGGGGGGGGTGAGGGAGAGGGGGGGGGGGGGGGTTTAATGCCATGAGTGCATGGGACGTGAAGATTAAATGGGTTCGCTGTAACAATAGGCAACATCTGGTCCTTTTTATTCAGCCGTAAATTTAAACCATCACGGCATAACTCTTATCAAACATGTGGCGGCTCTAGGAGCGTGGCACGTCTCGCACTGAGCCAATCCTACAGAATATAATTGGCTTTCTGTTTTGTGTTTGTTTTTCTTCTTAAATCCCGTTCTTAAAACGTGTTTGTCCTATGTTTTATTTCAACATCACTTCGGATTTGCGTGGCGTGACATAGTGAAAGCGCCCTGTCTGTTACAATCGAGTTGGGCGTACTGTACCTTTAAGGCAGTCTCTGGGGCCCCTGAAAACGACGATGACGACGACGACGACGATGATGATGATGATGATGATGATGATGATGATGATGATGATGATGATGTCATTGGCAAGTCCTATGGCTCTGACACTTGGCTGTCCTCCATCCGCCCACATGAGGAGAAATAAAAGCTTAGAGTAGAGAGTGGGGACCTCAAGTTGGCCCCTGTGGGGACGTCTGGCACACGGAGCCAGAGGACTAACGAACACAACCTCCTGTTGCTTTAAAACCATAAAGGTTAGCTGATTTTTCTTCATATTTGCAAGAGAAATTCATGTTAAATTGCTGTAAAGGCGTATTTATGTTTGTATTGGTTACACTTAAACCACAGAGAAAATAGCTAAAGAATGGAGAGATTAAAAACAATTGTTAGGGAATGCAGTCATTATGTTCAGACGGACAGACAGGCAGCGAGACAGACAGACAGACAGAGAGCCACAGACAGACAGATGGACAGACACGCAGAGAGACAAACAGACAAAAAGAGAGCCACGGAGACACACAGACGGATAGACAGCGCGCCACACAGAAACAGAGAGACAGACAGACAGACAGACAGGCATCCATCCACACTGACACCCTGTAGACCAGTACTGCACCCCCCCCCCCCCCCCCCCCCCAGATGCTGAGTGCAGGGGGTTGACTAAGAAACAAAGAGGGGGGTCCAGGAGGGTGGAGATGTCCTGGAAGCCAGCCATGGGCGGGGGGGAGAGGGGGGGAGAAGGGGGTCGCAAGGTTTTTGAAACACACGCTGAAAAGCAATTAAACCCAACCCACTTTACCCTCCGTACACATTAGGACCAAACCATCCTAATTGACCATTACCGGCCAGACTTAGCCGAGTCGCTGAAGCAGTGCATTCCTTCTCCTCGTTACTATATGCGCCTTTATGTTTTACTTACGTTTACTGGCCAAAACATCATTACCGCCGCCGTATGAAAAGTGCCAACATTGTGTATGAGTTTCTCTTATTGTTCTCATGCCTTTTCAATTACACTGGGAATATTCTGTCAGCAAACCCTGTGTGTGTGTGTGTGTGTGTGTGTGTGTGTCGATGTCGGTGTGTGTGTGTGTGTGTGTGTGTAGTTGTGTATAGGGCCTGGTTAACAGCTCTCTGGAGTGTGCACCTCTCGGGTTATGAGTGGGTGTGGGTTGAAGGGGAAAGTCCCACTGAACGCATCGTAAAGGACCGTTCAACCACGGAAGGGACTTAGTCCCTTATTCTCTCTTTCTGTCGTTAGCTCTCAACCACCACTAACCCCCCCTCTCACTTTCACTCTCTCTCTCTCTCTCTCTCTCTCTCTCTCTCTCTGTCTTTCTCTTTCCATACCACTTAAACCATATCCAGTTCACCTTCCTACGCAGTCGTCCACTGCGAGGTCTAACGTACGTTGTTCACGACACGTAGGCATGGGCGTCGCAGATGAGGAGGATCTGAATCTCTCACATTGATGCTCATGCTGTGTGTCTTTCCCTCCCCCCCCCCCCCCCCCCCCTAAGGAACCAGATACTGGCTCTTCCGCGAGGGCCAACCTGGAGCCGGGCTACCCGCTGGAGCTGGTGGATTACGGCCGAGACATCCCGTACGACCGCATCGACGCGGCCATCTGGTGGGAGCCGTCCGGCTACACCTACTTCTTCCAGGGAGACCGGTAAACACGCCAAACACACGCCAAACACACGCCAAACACACGCCCTCGGATGACCCCCCCCCCCCTACTCATGCAGTCCTCCACATACGCTCCACATAAACTGGTAGAGCACGGCATTCACGTTGGTTAGGGGTTCGATTCACACTGGGACCACCCATGCTAAAAAAAATGGAGGCACTTACGGCACTGGAAGACGTTTTGGATAAACGCATCCACCGAATGGCATATATTTATATGTTGTATGATAAACACTATAAACACAAAGCCAAAATGATTGGAGCAATGGGGGTGGTTATAGCGCTTGGGAGTGAGGTTTACGCTGTCAACGCTGTTGAAAATGTTTTTTACTCATATTGTATCTACTATTCAATTTAATTTTAAGAGTCTCTCGGTGACTAAGAGGCGTCAGCCCGACTCGCTCATTAGCGACGTATTTGAATTGACTCACTTCAAGTCACTTTGGATGAAAGCGTCTGCCTAATGACTAAATACTATACTACTATTATATAGTGTATAGTACCAGAACACGACTCGTGCTGTCAACGCCTCAACAGCTTTTTGAGCTTTGTACGCTCTGTAAAAATATAATGTCAAGCACTAGATACACTGCATGTCTACACAGCCAATCCACTGGTAGTGGATGAGGTGTCATATCCCCCCCCCCCTACTATGTCAGCGCTTTCTTAAGGAGTATCTTAAGGCACCGCCGTGCGTTCAAACCTCATACTTACAGTGCAACCCTCCCACTCCCCACCCCACCCTAACCCACCCAGGTACTGGCGTTTTAACGAGCAGTCGCGTGCGGCCGACAGGGACTACCCGAAGCCTATCAGCGTGTGGGACACCTCGGTGCCCTCGTCTCCCAAGGGTGCCTTCCTCAACGATGACGGAGGTGAGAGAGAGAGAGAGAGAGAGAGAGAGAGAGAGAGAGAGAGAGAGAGAGAGAGAGAGAGAGAGCAGCGTTAAAGATACAAATTATAATGGAGGGGCAGGGAGAAGTCAGGGAATCAGGGCGTGGCAGTGTGTGTGCATGTGTGTGTGTGTGTGTGTGTGTGTGTTGGGGGGTTGTTTTAATATGGAGAAAATAGTGACGTCATGTTACAAATCCCATTAGGGGAATAAGAGTCTGGTACACCCTTGTATCTACACTCTCTCATCTCTTATCACGCCGTTGCAATGAACGGTTGTTTGTTTTTTATAAGGTGTACACATGTATACTTTGTTATATCTGTATATCTTGTTATATCTGTGTCTGTTATTTTAGAAGAAACACTGAAATCACAGGGTATTACTATGTGTGAGTATTATTAATCCTGAGATTATTGTTCCCCATGTGGCTTAGTTTTTGCACTTTAGTTTAGTGTTAACATTCGCTGTGCAATATTTCCATTCGGATTTGTGGGCTAAATCACTAAAGCCATAAAAAAAAAAAACCTCCCACTCTATTGTTGACTGCTACCCATTTATTGACCCGCCATGAATTTTTTTACCACCATTTACCACAAACACATCATTTAAACTGCCGTCTCACCGTCCTCCTCTCCCCTACGCAGCCTACACCTACTTCTACAAGGGCTCCAGGTACTGGAAGTTCGACAACCACCGCATGAAGAGCGAGCCGGGTTACCCCAAGTCCATCCTGCGGGACTTCATGGGCTGCAGCGTGGACCCGGTGGAGCCGGACCGCGACGCCGACGCCGGCCGCAAGTACCCCGACGTCCACCAGCCGCCCTTCAACCCCGACGTGGGCCGCGGCGGCGACGACGGCGGCGGCGGCGACAAGGACCGCGACGGCGGTAAAGACGGCGGCAGGAAGGACGCCGACGGCGGCGGCGACGACGGTGATGACGACGACGAGGACAAGCGCGAGGGTCGCGAGGAGGACACGAACGAGGTGGACGTGGTGCTGAAGGTGAACGACAGCGAGGAGCGCACCATGAACATCCTGATGATCTCCATCCCTCTCTTCCTGGTGCTGTGCATCTTGGGATTGATCTACGCCATCGTCAGCACGCTGCAGAGGAAGGGCGCGCCGCGGCTGCTGGTGCACTGCAAGCGCTCGCTGCAGGACTGGGTCTGACCCTCTGACCCGCCGACCCACTGTACCGCCCACTAACCCGCCATGACCTTTGAACTTCAGTCGAAGCTTTGGTGGGGAACTTCGACGTTCGCCAACACACACACAAACGAACCCTGGACCCTGGGCAAGCCCTCTAGCGATGCGTTGTGTCTGAGTGCTCCCTTAGTGTGTGTGTGTGGTTATATAGAGGCAAACGCGCGAATCGATGCGAGTGAGTGAGTGACACATCATACACACACACACAAAAAAAAAGTGTATTGAGATATAGACAAAAACTCAACATAAAACACATATATTTATACTTATACTAACAGGCACACACACACACACACACCATCACCATCACTTCCTCCCACCCCCTCTGGTGCTCTGCATCCACGGTAGTCTATTTATATGAGAGACGTTTGCACATTCTTTTAATGTTGTTTTTTTGGGGGTTTTTTTGGTTTTGGTTTTGTATTTTGTGCGAGGAGTTATGTTTGTTCGGTTTTTTTTTCTCATCATTTGGCAATTGTATTTCGGGTTGTTATGTTTTTTCCGAACCAGGAAAGCTGTTCTATTATTTTTCCCGAGCGCGCGCTCCTTCCTCTTCCTCTTCACGACGGGACTACCTGACTCCAGAGGCACAATGAAATGTCTCTTCATCTCTCGCATGTTTTATTGTGTGTGTGTGTGGGGGGGGGGGGGGGGGGGGGGGCACACACACACACACACTATGCCCAACAACCTACTTTCCCCAAAAACATGGGCTGAGCAAGAGCTGGCAAGTTGAGACCCCCCCCCCCCCCCCCAGGAGACAGACACTCCTGGTCCTGGCCGTGGATCTGGGGGGGGGGGGCCTAGTGGACATAGGTAGGCCATTTTTTGGAGGTGTTGGCTGGTGCGTGGGTGGGTGCATGTGTGTGGAGGAGCTTGTAAAACGCCACCTTTTTTTAATCACGTCCGGCGCCCAGGTGTCAGCCACGACGCCGTTCCCTTCCCTTTACATGCACTCTCTTTTACGGTTCACTTGCTCATTTTGTTTCTCCCTCCCTCCCTTCCTCCCTCCCTCCCTCCCTCCTCGTCTGCCTTGGACATGTGGAGTGGACTTAATGGGTTTCGTTAATTTCTGGAGGGTCATTTGAAGAGCTCTCCGGGCGATGTCTTAGTGAAGTGGTTTGGTTTCACGTACTTCAAGATATCCGGCCGGCCAGCGGTGTTGTGCGTCCTCCTCTCACTGGTGCGGTACGCTTGCAGCCTCTCTCTCTGCAGCGCCAGAAAGGACATTTTATAAATATACATACTACAATACAAGACAGAGGAGACCCATGTGTATGTGTGTGTGTATGTGTGTGTGTGTGTGTGTAAGGGGTCTATGTTCGTGTGTCAGTGTGTGTGTGCAGTACATAGTTGATACAAAGCATGGCAAAGCAATGACCTTTGACCGATAGAGATGTATTTTCGCTTTCCAGTAAGTGATTTACAAGAAGGACTTTTTTCCTCTGGACTAGCGGCCCCTCTTCTGCGTAAGAGCGAAGCACAGGGCTGGGGGGGGGGGGGGGCAGGTCCACACGGTAGATATGAGCATCTGGGTTCAAAGCCAACGGGACCCACGGAGACGGAGAGTAAAGACAGGAGGACATGAGGTCCCGGTAATCCTGTTCATTAAAGAAAAACAGCAGGTGTACGTGTTCGCCGGTGACCCCCGGTGACCTCACTTAAACCAACCTCCCCTGCCCCCCCCCCCCCCCCCCCCCCCCCAAACCAAAACATAACGCCGCACCTTTCATCTCTACCAGAACATACACTGCTTACACAGAGAGAGAGAGAGAGAGAGAGAGAGGGGGAGAGAGGGAGGGAGAAATGGAGAGAGAGAGATAGAGGGAGGGTTGCAGCATTAAGGCAGTGGGAAAAAGAAGAGAAGAGAATAACGAGCAAAAAAACAAGATGATAGATGATGTGTGTGTGTGTGTGTGTGGGTGTAACGGGGATACCCTCTCTGTAGTGAGCGGGTTCAACAGGCTCTGTGTTTTCCCACTCAGATAACACACACACACACGCACATACACACACGCACACACACACACACACACACAGATGTTGATCCGAGGGATCAGCAAGGCGGTGGAATTGGAAGAATGTGTCTGCTTGTGGATGTTCTGCGCATGGGGCTGTTCAGAGGTAGGAGGTGGAGGAGGTGGAGGGAGGTGGAGGGAGGTGGAGGGAGGTGGAGGGATGCGCAGGGAGACCCTTTTTAGGAAGGGAGTCCTGTGTGACGCTCCCTGTATGGTCCTCTGGCGGCCGACCTAAATTCTCCAAACACGCCCCGGCGCTCGACAAGCGCTTTGCGAGAGGCAGCACTCGGCCCCAAAGTGGCCGCAGGATGACCATGCGGGTAAAAGGAAATCGTCGCTTGTGTGTTTATGACATCTCATCTTAAGGGATCTCGTATCTTCTGCTGCCACGTTCCCTCCCTCTCCTCGGTTTTATTTTTGTCGTTGAGTTTATATAGTTGTATTGTTTAGTTTATCTGAGGTTTACATAGTTTGATGTCTGCAAAAATCTTAACATGGATTATGTTCTCCAGAAGAGAAACAGGCCACTTATGCTTAGTACTGACTGACTGGGGAATAGGTGGAGCATCAGCAGCCATCAAGATCCCCCCCCCCCCCCCCCCCCCCCCCCCGCCCGCCCGCCATCCCAACACAAGTCACACGCACGCACGCACACACTTGATTGATTCTCTGGACGCTCGATAGCAGTTCCCTGGAAACGATCTCCTCTGTCTTTCGTTGTGTCTCCTCATTGGCTGGAGGGGGAACAGAGTGGGGGGGGGGGGCAAGTTAATCAGTGGTAAAAGCCATGCCCTGTGGCCTCCCTGTCCTATCTCCTATCTCCTTCCCCCGCCTTTTCCCTCACACACACACACACACACACACACACGTACCACCTCCCAGGGTGCAGATCAATGGTGGCTAGAGCAGGACTGCATCTGGACACACTCAGGGTCTGACGGCTCATTGGGTGTGATGCAGTCCACTGTGCTTCTTCCCTCTTCCCTCTTCGTCTCTGTTTCTCTCTCTCTCTCTCTCTCTCTCTCTCTCTTTATCGCTGTCCCTCTTCTCTCTCTCGCTCTCTGTTGCTCTCTCTCTCTCTCACGCCCAATGTCCAGCTCAAGAGAGATAGAGAGCGAGAGATACACATACTTGGAATTAAACAATAATTTAGAGGAAATTACAATTTTCCGCCGAAATCACAACTTCCGCCAAACCCGTCTGGCTCGCCCAGTGCTTACATGCACTGGGATCAGCGGTACTGGGTGCAGGCTTACTGGGTGCAGCTATACTACTGGGTGCAGCAGATGTGGGAGTCTTTAGAGAGAGAGAGAGAGAGAGAGAGAGAGAGATACAGTGAGAGAGGACTGGCCTTGTGGTACATGAGCACTCTGGGAGCCTGTCTGATGACCCGGTCCTCTATCAAGGCTTTTTATCGGATTTGAACACTGTATATTTTGTATTGTGTGCATACGATATACCTGTGTGCATTCATACCTGCGTGTCTCGGACATGCATGTGAGTGGGAGGGCAGCGGGAGCGATCGCTGGCTTCAATTAATGTGCTCAGCACTTCCTAAGTGAAGGCTGTTTTTCTCTAGCCTGATTGTAAATCTTTCTCTCTCTCTCTCTCTCTCTCTCTCTCTCTCTCTCTCTCTCTCTCTCTCTCTCTCTCTCTCTCTCTCCCTCTCTCCCTCTCTCTATCCCTCTCCCCCTCCCTACTTCTCTCAATGCCCAGCCCAATATTTTACACCCTAGGGGGGTCGTTATAATAACAGCCCCCCTTTCTCCCTCCCTAAATCTTTTTCTCTCTCTCTCTCTCTCTCTCTCTCTCTCTCTCTCTCTCTCTCTCTCTCTCTCTCTCTCTCTGTCTCTGTATCTGTCTCTCTCTCTCTCTCTCTCTCTCTCTCTCTCTCTCTCTCTCTCTCTCTCTCTCTCTCTCTCTCTCTCTCTCTCTCTCCCTCTCTCTCTCTCTCTCTCTCTCTTTCTCACAAACACACACACACACACCCCTATTCCCTCTCAACATGCAGCAATCACAATAAAAACAGCAGTGTATTGTTGTCTCACTAAGCCCTGCCTAGCCCACTTTAGACCAGAAGCCAGCTAAAACACTTCCTGTACTATTTTACTGACTGGCAACTAACAGGCTGAAGGTAAATCAGAGAAGTTAAATTTAACGGCTTTTTTCCTTTCTTACAGTTATTAGGCCTTAATGTGGTGTCGGGTAACACACTGCTTCACATTATTTTAGCAGAATCATAATTCTCTCCTGGGTTTCTGACGCTTTGTCCCCTCACTTGAATTAGTATTTTAATTTTCTTTAGCTCCGAGCTCCTGTTTCATTGTACAGGACACAGGTTTTCTCTCTGTTAAATGTATATTTATTTTTGACTGAAACGGGGATGTGGGTGTTTGGGACGGCGCGGCGCGGTCTCGGAGGTCCTACTGACTGTCCATGTGCTTGATAACCACTAGCTTACACAAAACCAACAAGATCAAAACCAACAACTACCTTGGTCATTGTTTTTGGTCCTGTACTTAAAAACAGCTTTTACAACTCTGGTGTCAGGAACAAAATATGACATGATTTAATCCGACCGGTTTAGGGTGATGAATTGAGTGCTGTCAGGAGTTCACCCGACTCAGGTTCACCCATTGAACTTGGTTCACATGAGGTCATTTAAACCCCACTCTGGTTCAAATATCTGTGTCCTTTCTTTTTTTTCCCAGGGTGCATCTCACCTTGCTTATTGAGCCTAACCGAAAAAACGTAAAACAATCCGCCTAATGGAAAAAAAGCTGTTGGAGAAATGAGAAGGGACTTTCTTTACATCTGTGACAGAACTAATCAGAGGACAAAAGGACCGCTTTTGCGTGTGTGTGTGTGTGTGCGTGTGTATGTGTGTGTGTGTTAGTGGCGATACATGGTGGTTGAACTTGACCCATCACACTAACCGACCGAGACCACCGCTGGTGGTTTCTGCCAGCCAAACCACTCCCAGAGGCAGAGCTGTTCCCCCCATGCGCCAACTGTTTGAGGTAGCAGTAGAGACGATAGTGATTCATTATTCTTGAAACTAAAAGAAAATGGGTATAGGTAAAAAAAAAAAAATGCCTACAGTGATTCTTGTTGTATGTGTATTTTAGTGTAATGTATATAGACCTTATTAAAATTGGTTGGGGGTCTTGATAGATGCAAGCCCCCCAGCCTTGCTATAGGACTAAAAGTCATAACATCTCACACATCCCTTAGTAACCCTCTGTCATCGATACAAGTGGACAAGCATCATCATCATCATCATCATCATCATCATCATCATCATCATCATCATCATCATCATCATCATCGTCTTTGACAGAGAGTATAACATTAGTGTGGATGACAATAATCATTTGACTTGTTTGTTTTTAGTTTTTGCTGCATTCATTTTTAGTTTTATTTTAATAATGCGGTTCTTATTTCTCTCGGAAATTGATCACATTGTTAGCATTGATGATTTTTGTGATTTGCGTTAATAACATTCCAATTAGGTTTGGGTTTTGATTTAGGATTTTCTTTGTGTTTGTTTTTTATTTTGTTTTTGTTTCGGTAGAAAATGGTAAGATTTTATACATTTATGTTGTTGTGTGTTCACCTCTTTTTGAGTGTGTTAACAATCCATGCTGGACATGTACACATTAAAAAAAAAAACATTGAAATTCTGACGAGTTTTGTCAAGTGTTTCTTTTAATATACATCGGAAATGTATGCACAAGTCAGCTATGGTCTAAGGCAGGTGTTAAAGGGGCTGCATGTCTTCATTCAGGCTTCAGGAACCCGGTTTCTAACACCATCAGTGGAAAAGTCCTACCGTTTTGCACACATGAACACATTTGCCGCTGTCCCCGCTTCCTGCGGTGAGGTCACAGTCTATACGCCCGGGCTTCCTGTCTCACGCCGCACCGGCAGGAGAAGAAGGGTCCTTACAGGCCGATTGGCCGCTGGCCAGGAAGTTACATCAGAGAACAGGAAGTGTGGTGGCTGCTGGGTCACGACTCCACAGCAACAGAGATCAGATATGGCGAGCGACTGCGCTCTCTGATCAAACAGATTGGCCGTTGGGCCGCTCTCGGACGTAGCTTGTTTTTTTTTTTGTTCTCAGTTGTGGTCATTTGAGAATCTGGGACTGTGAAGCAAGAGCAACACAGCCTGAGACGGACCGGTCGGCGTACGCATCCCAGCGGTATCGGTGATGGGATCCCCTAGTGACGGGATTCATTTACACACAAGTGGTGGAAATGGAGGCCGGAGAGAATACACAGATATTCAACTCATTACTCAAGAAGCAAGCCTTAAGCAATCATTTTCGCAGGACATGATGTCAAAATGCATGACCTGCTCCATGCCATCGAGTTCAGTAATCACTGACGTGAGCTGTGTAGTTTGGTCGGTAAAAAGTGAGAGAGTTGGAGACATATTTCCAAAAAGGGAATATATTATTCAAACGCCCCGTATAAAGAGGTCGGCGATTGCTACGGTTTTTCCGTCGGCATACATACTGTTAGAAAACATGACCTACTTTAACTCTAGCCTTTGATACATTACAGGTTGATGGAAATAAGAGGAAAGAGTGTGTGTGTGTGTGTGGGGGGGTCATACCTCTGTGTAATTTGTACACAAACAAGTTTAATGGCGCGTGTTCATGTTTGTGTTTACATTACGTAACGGTCTGTTAGCGTGCCGTCTGCACTGTTTAGCCCTGAGAAATGGTGGTGTTGTAACGCGTACCTGCTGTTTGCGTGCGGTTTATCGGCGTGTCTGTCTGTGCGTGTGTGTGTGTTACAGCGTAGAGAGTCTGGGACGGTACGGCGACTCGTAAAAACCTGCTACAGTTATCACTAGTTACACCCCATAGCGCAGGCTAAATACTCGCAGTCCTCTCGTAGCTCTGAGGCAGAAAGGGAACTGTAGCTGCTAATCATTAGCAGCTACAGTTAATAAAGAACAATTAGCAGACCATGGCTACAGCAGAGCCAAAACACACCTGTCACACATAAACATGTAAACGGTTCCTGTGCTTCGAGAGACAGCAGGAGGCATGCGGCACATTCACCCATGCTTCACGGCGACCCGCTTGTTGTGCGAATTTGTGTCCGTTTACATATTTTCTCTGGTAGCCTACATACAAAAGGCCATCTCAGAATTGGCTCCATAAAGCAAAGGGAATCCGATCAAATCAATATTGTTGACAAGTCCATAAATTCACATTAGCTACAGAATTAAAGAAATTACCTTTGCAGGAAATTACCTCTGGAATCCACACCCAACATAACCTTCACAAGGTATGATGTCATTTATTTCCTCATTAAATTGAGGATTATTTTTTGTGTAAACTAAAAATGCTCTGTAGTCTGCAATTGAGGGTATTATTATTATAATATTATCTGGATTATTGAAGATCGTAATGTTAGCTAGCACAGTGGACATAGCCGTTTCCCTGGTTACAATTGACTACACAGCAATGACGTGTTAAAGAATTAACCCATTCTGTCTGTCTGCTATAGGGAGCAAACATAGACGGAGTAGGCCTATGAGTTTAGGGAAGGACGTCAGTGCAACTACAAACACGCCCAGCAACCAACATTTTGTTAAAACAAAAACTCCATAAAGGGAGTTGTTCAAACTAAATTGAATTTGGAAGTACAGTGATGTTTAAATGAAGACCAGATTTAAAGGGGCATGGGATAAGTTGGCACGTTGGCTGCTTCCCAGGACACAAGATGCAAACTCTTGCTGTTTGTTAAATTTACAGCTCACCTCAGCCATTCCCATTGAAATCGCCAAAACTATCAGCATGTGCGGCCATAACTTAACATTCTTTCATCTCCTGCCATTGGCCAAATAGGGCGCTATACTATTTGTGTATTTAAAAGCTGGTTGATGCTTAAATAGCTGGTGAATGGTTATAAAGTTTTGACATTGTACAGAAAGACATGCAAATGCTCTCTTGTGTTTGGGAACTTGCCTATTCCAAGAAAAACACCAATTACAAGTTTATATGTAACATACACATCATAATTGGTGGCTTTTGACTGTCAATTTTGTCAGGTGTTTTTTTTCTTTTATATGTAGATGTATGTAGAAATGTCTTAGTTATACAAAAGTTGGTTATGTTCTGCGGCAGGTGCTTAATGGGCTAAATGTAGCGCCAATCCTCCTGGGTTCACTAAACCACTCTCGTAATGTCCTGTGACAAGGTGTTCAGCATGTTGTAAAAAAAACCACCACTATTACACACATTTTACACAATTTCCATTCTCTCTCTCTCTCTCTCTCTCTCTCTCTCTCTCTCTCTCTCTCTCTCTCTCTCTCTCTCTCTCTCTCTCTCATGGCGAGGGTGAGGTAACTGTGAGGTAAGGTGGGCAACATCTGGGGCTTCCTTTGCGTTTGGGACTCACTCTGAAGTTGGCAGAGATGAAGTGCAGATGGCTTGGCTTCAGGGATTTTACAGGGATAGAGACAACCTTTTGGCCAGTCTCCCTGACCCTCGTTGAGGACTGTAATGGTCAATGTACTGTAAGTACTGTACAGGGGTAGGACAATCCAGGGGTGACTCCCAGACGAAAAGGTATGGGATCGAAGCCCAATGTCTGCAGTCGAACTGTAGGCATCCTTGAGCGAGATGCCCAAACCCCAGTGTCGGGACCCCCCAGGCCTGATATGCATGCAAACAAATTGTAAGACCTAAAAATGGGGTCATGGGACAAAACATGTTGGGTTGGGTTGTTCTCTTCATGTATCTAAAAGTGGCTTTGGATCAAAGCGGTAAATGGCACTGGTCACCATAAACCCCTGAGCGAGTGAAAATATACAAGTCATTTGAGGACTTGTCTTGAATGTAGTGTGTTAGACTATTACGTTTAAAGTTGTAAAGGACCATAGCAAATTTCTTAAACGCAAGATTTCACAGTCAAGTGACCATCCTAATGTCGATTTAGTCGAAAAAAGAGGGCGGTAGGTGTGGAGGAGGAGGTTGTTAAATATAAATATATAGATATACAGTATATCTCTATAGATATATATATCTATATTTTATTTTTTAAAGTTTTTTTTTCACAATCTCCTGAGGGTGGGGGCTGAGTGGTGGTTTACTCTCACACATTAGTCCACCTGGAAGGCCATGTCTGCATGCACCTGGGCATCCACTTTCCCATGCACACATCTCTATGAGAACGCACATACAAGCACACACACTCGCATGCACACCCACACACAAGCACAATGAGACATACCAGCACATTCATACACATACACACACACACACACACACACACACACACACACACACACACACACACACACACACACACACTGCATTTGTTTGTGTGTGGAATAAGTTAAAGGGCATCTGACACCAAAGGAAACAGAAACCAGATGATTTAAGAGTAAGGGGAAGCAGATAGTGTGGACAGAGGATGGTATCACGATACAGCGTTTGTTTTAAGGTGTGTGCACGTAAAGGGGATATACAACAGTCTCATACACATACAGTGCTTTTTTTAACATCACATGAACCATCTGCGCCGCGGGCTTTCCGAAGAGAAGGCCATGACCCGTAGCCATGGCAACCGGGGGGGGGGGTGGGGGTCAAGGCCAGGCAGGCTCTGAGATCCTCCTTTCCCACAGCCCTCAGGCGGTCCCACGTCTGACTGCACAGCACCCAGGAGACAAGGACCACAATAGAGGAATCCCCCCTATAGGGTCATCCCGCGTGTGACTGTAAACCGCACACAAAGCATGACGGAAAAACAATGCACAGTGTCAATGTCAAAAACGTTCAATCATCATCATAAGGCAAAAAGCAGTAACATGATTTTTGTAGAAAACTATGAGTGGTGCAGTGAATGAAGGCTGTATTTACAACAGTAAATATACAATATAATACATACAACTGTATTTATTCATATTGAACATACGTTTATTTTGCATCTTTGTGCAGGCTAATATTAAATCTATAACTTCTCTTTGGGAAGCAAACCCATGATTGAAGTCTTTAATGTCCACCCTGTTGGTAATCCGATTTCAATCTTTATTTCAGAGACATAAGAGGACATTCAAGTTCAAAATCAAACAAAGCCATTCGCTCTCTCCCTGTTGCTTTACCTCTCTCGTCCGACAAGCACCACTGTACCAGTACAGACCAGTACCAGTGCAGGCCCAGCATCTTGGATACATTGGCCCACATGGTCTGGAAGGCCATAGCGTGAATCCACCTGCTCATAGTGGGACGGCATCGGCTCAGAAGGATAAATCTCCTCTGGAGAATCCCGCTAGAGCAGCCTCCCTGCTGTTTCAAGGTGAATTCAGCTTCAAGGAAAACAAACATCCCAAGCCGTTAAAACGCAGCTGATATTCAACAGCCTGGTCGTTTGGAGGACTTATCTAGTCATTTGGTGGACGTTTTATGTATATCATTGTGTTTAGTATATCATTTTCAACATTATTTTTTGGAGCCAAGCCTGCGGACCGTCAGGCCTGGGAAACCCACTCACTAGCTTGCTCAGGTAGACTATGGCCTCCCTTAGCAACAATACGTTAGTTACCTGAAGGTTGTCCGTCGGTGGGTTCAACCTCAAGAATATCCTGAAGCCCCTTGCCACAGCCACTGCAAAAGTTTGGACGTAAGTTTTCAACAAACTTTTCGCCACAATGAGGGCAATACATCTTAATCTTTTTAATGATCCTGTCGGTTGGTGTTCGACTTCTTGTGGCCATATGAAAGATACTTTAGTTCCTCTTAAAGAGACGGTCCTTGTTGATAGGCACCCACCTTTTGCAGTAGGAGTTAATATTGTTGTGTTTTCCGATTTCTGGTTGTCTTTCTGATGTGTCGTATGCTTTCTGATTTGTGGTTGTGTTTTCTGATTTGTCGTTATGTTTTCTGATTTGTGGTTGTGTTTTCTGATTTGTCGTTATGTTTTCTGATTTGTGGTTGTGTTTTCTGATTCGTGGTTGTGGTTTCTGTTTTGCCGTATATATATATATATATATTTTTTTTTTTTTTTTTTTTTGATTTTCGATCCTTGTGTTTTCGCTTTTGTTAATGTACTTCCCTATTCTTTGTGATTTCCTATATGCCGTTGTGTGTTTTGATTTGTTGTGTTTTCCTATTTGTCGTTGTGATTTGCACTTCAGGGCCACGTGTCTTACTTTTGCTTTAACTTTCATTGCGTCTTACGTCAGCCGGGCTGCGGTGAGTCCCAGTGAGGGTTCATTGTCTGGCGGTGTTTGTTGACATACGCCACAAGAGCTCCTAAACTACAAAGAGAGATGAGAATACAGGATGTAACGCGGGCCTGCTGTGAGTGTGTGATGATACAGAGTACCCCCATCTGGGCTGTAAAAGGGTAAACAGTGCACGTGTGTGTGTGTGTGTGTGTCTGTCAATGTGTATGTGTGTGTGTGTTTGTGTTAGTGTGTGTGTTTGGGTATGTGCAGGTTTGTGTGTGTGTGTGTGTGTGTGTGTGTGTGCGCTTGTTTGTTTGTGTGTTTGGGTGCGCGCGCATGTTTGTTTGTGTGTAGTGTCAGTATGTGTGTGTTTGCTCACTGTGCATTTACAGCCAAACCAGGCCAGTGGAATGCTATGGTTTGACCTATAAACGTCCCTATGGATGTTATAAAAGGACAGTGGGAAAAGATAATATTATGTGATGAAGATGAATTACAGAGGCATAGAAGTCACTTGGGACACAGCTGCCATAAGGTGCAAATGTTTTTGTGTTTGCATGTTTGTGCACGTATCTGTGTCGGGATTTTTATGATTGCATTTTTTTGGCATGAGAGGTAATTTTTATATTGAGATACAAGTACTGTACTTCAGTACAAATTTGAGGTACTTGAAAATGTATATTTTCTGCTACATTATACTTCTACTCCACTACATCTCAGAAATAAATGTTGTACTTTTTACTATTGGTCCTCAGGAGGAAATTTACAAGCTACCCAGCAGCATGCAAAGCAATACATAAAATATATATAAAAACATTAGAATGAGCTCCACCTTTACCAGCTTACCATTAACATATTAATATTAATGCATCAATAAATATAATCCAATAATATCATATACATTATTCTGAAATGGGCCTTCTGTGGGTACTTTTACTTTTGGTAATTTAAGTATATTTTCATGCTAATACTTTTGTACATCTACTTGAGTAACATTTTCAATGCGGGACTTTTTTAACAGAGTATTAAAGTGTGGTATTACTACTTATACTGAGGTAAAAGATCTGAGTACTTCTTCCACCACTGCCGGTTTGATGTTTCCATGTGGCTTACATGCTTACTCCCTGGAAACATGTGCATGTGACTAAGAGAGAGGGGATTTTCATAATCAACAAAAGAAGGAGTGTAACCAATGTGTCCAATTTGCAATTGTAGGGTGACAGAGTTCTGCTTGATAGACAAGAATTATCACCTATGATGCATTACTTTGTGAGTGTGAATGTGTGTGTGTGTGTGTGTGTGTTTGCATGTGTGTGTGCTTGTGTGTAGGTGTGTGTGTGTGTGTGTGTGTGTGTGTGCGCGTGTGTACGTGTGTGTGTGTGTTTGTGTGTGTGTGTGTGTGTGTGTGTGTGTGTGTGTGTGTGGTAAGGGCCTTGTGATCCAGTAAGTCTTGTTGTATACAACATCTTTATCTGTCTCTCGTGACCTCACACTATCTCTGCTTTATGAGGACAAAATGTATGGATGTGCTTATGCTTATGAAACTGCAAACATAGCGTTTATCTTAATGTGTGTGTGTGTGTGTGTTTGTGTGTGCCCATGCTTGTGAGAGTGTGTGTGCGTGTTTGTGTGTGTGTGTGTGTGTCTCTGTGTGACTACACTGGTAATCCAGCTGACCATGCAAACACATTCAACCACAGGTGCATACCGATAGCACTGAGGGGCATGCCTCTGCACACACACACCCACACACACACCCACACACACACACACACACACACACACACACACACCTGGAGACAAAATGAGACATTCTCTGTCCGTGATGTCTAGCAGACCAACAGCTGCTACACACACACACACACACACTGCATTCATACAGGCAACACCTCCACTTCAATCTGGAAAACCAAGGACATCTGGAGCACACCTAGCCCAGGGAGTGGCAGTGTTATTGGGGCACACAGCGGGAGGGGAACCCCCCCTAATCCTGGAGGAAGAGGCTCTGGAGATGCAGTCATTGTTTCCAGCCAGCTGGAGGTGATATTAGGAGGGAAGCTGTTTACCAGGAGAAGACAACACAATATCAAAAGAGATTTTATAGAATGGGTGTGTTGCTGAATGTGCTCATGCCTACAGAGAGAGACAGAGCGGGAGAGAGAGAGAGAGAGCGAGCGAGAGAGAGAGAGAGAACCAGAGTTTAATTACAGAGTTTACCTCATGAATTTACTTTTTTCTCTCCGATGTTTACACAGCTACTTTTCTTTTTTTTAATCTGCAAAAATACCATTAATGATTGTTTAATGAATCCCAATAATGGCTATTAGCACGGTGTTGATGGTCTTATTAGCATATCGTTTTCTTATCTCTGCAACAATATTCAACGTGGGAGGGGATTAGTGAAGCCTATACCTATAAGTAAACTATAGGTAGAATCCCAGCTTTTCTCTGAACATGTTTCAACAGATGTATTTTTAAATCTGTGCCCCCATTATGACATGTTTGAGAGAGAGAGAGAGAGAGAGAGAGAGAGAGAGAGAGAGAGAGAGAGAGAGAGAGAGAGAACGAGAGAACGAGAGAGAACGAGAGAGAGAGAGAGAGAGAGGGAGAGAGAGAGAGAATATTTTCAAGGGTTTCTGTCAAAAAACACCAAACCGAAAGTTAGACAGGAATGTGTTGTACGTGCACCCACTCACACACACACACACACACACACACACACCTTTTTCTATTTTGCAGTGTGTGCATGTGAGAGTGTGCTATGTGATAAGAACACACACACACACACACACACACACACACATACATAAGTGCGATAAGAGCGTTATCTGGGTCCCGGTGGGCCTCTGTGCTCACGTCTCCTCCAGGACGGCTTGTCTTTATGTTCCCATGTGAAGCGCTGGTGATGCCACACAACGCTCTGTCACCGTGTTCAGCTCGCTGTCACCCCGGAGCCTGGGGGGGCCCAACATGGGGCCCATCAGACAGGTAATAAGAATAAGTCTGTCTGCTCTGCACATGCGCTCACATGAAAAGAGAGACAGAGAGCAAGAGAGAGACAGAGAGAGACATTCTCAAATACATTCACAGTTAGACAGTTTGATAGTCAGACAGTTGGACAGTCAGAAAGTAAGACAGTCAGACAGACAGCTGAAAATAAGACGTCCACTCTGTTCTGCACATGTGCTCACATAAAAAGAGAGAGAGAGAGAGAGAGAGAGAGAGAGAGACAGACAGACAGACAGACAGACAGACAGCTGGAAGTAAGACGTCTACTCTGTACATGAGCTCACATTAAAAGAGAAATGGATCCACATATTGACAGACAGACAGACAGACTGCAGGTCTGCATCTGTCTGCACATGCACTCACAAAAAACGAGAGAGAGAGAGAGAGTGAGAGACACACAGACCAACGGACAGATAGACTGATGGACAGATGGACTGGGTGGCAGTGGCTCAGGAGGCGGAGCGGGTTGCCGCTGGTTCGATCCCCAGCTCCTCCTAGCTAAGTGCTAGAAAGGAGCAGCATTGCGTGGAGTCAACCATGCAAGGCTGTTGCATTCATACACCGCCGGCGTGTGAATGTGTGTATGAATGGTTGAATGTGAGGCAATAAGTGGCCACAGGTCTGAAAAGCGCTCTATAAATGCAGTCCATTTACCATAGACAGACAGACACCAACTGCCAGCGTTAAGGTAGGGCTTATACTCTCCTCATACTTTAGACTTTCTTGACTGAAAATTGTTATTAATTCATGGAGAGGAATTTAAGAAATCGTACAACCTTTGAATTTTTTGAAGACGTCAATTCAGTCGTTTTTTTGGGGGGGTTAAAAGTAAAACAAAACAAAAAGAAAAGGAAAAAGACTGTCAATTCTTGCTGAGAACACATTTCCCCTCGTCTGCTTTGATGCCTGCTCCATACCTTCTCAGTTGGCAACTTCCTATCCCTCTCTTATCAACGCCTCGCGCTTAACCGCCCCATAATGTACTCTTTATTTCATCTCTTTCCTTCCTTCCTCTCGCGACTTGGTTATGAATAAATACATATTTCAGACTGACTGGACATTATTCTCTCCTCTTCCACTCATTCCAATCCCTCCCACTCGCTGTCACGGCCCCTCATGACATCACTGCCTACACTGGCAGTCCGGCTGGTAGTGCGTGACTGCGATGGCGGTCGACGGCAGGTTAGCGACCCTAATCGCGACCCGAATAGCAGTCAGCTCGCTCGCACCACGCGCCCATGCGCACGCACGTGAGTTTGGCAGGTAATTGGCTCCTCGGCTGGCTGACTGACTGACTGACTGGCTGGCTGTCAGGGTTGGGCTAGGCTAGGCCGGGGCTGACCCTGGGTGTCTGGGGGTCTGTCTGGGCAGCTGGTCAATGACGAAGACCAGGGTGAATGGCGCCATTGTGGCGGCGCCGGGCCTGCGAGCAGAATGTTGACCCGTCTCACCAGTCGGAGCGCGCCGCAGAGCGACCGCAAGACAGTTGAAATTCAGGGAACGCCATTGTTGCGGCGATGCTAGTGAACACTGTTATCATAAAGTGTCGTACAATTTTAAGTGAGTTATTCGAGTGAGGAACTAGGCTGGTGCGAGGGGTATGACGATGAGATCATTAAGCAGAGGGACAAACTATCGTTGAAGTGTACGATTTTGATCCGCCCGCACATCCACTGAAAAGAAATTGACCGACAGCTGAAGACTTTTTCCTTTTTCACGTGTATTTTGACATTATACCGTTAAATACCATTACACTTATTTTGTGACCATGCTGCACAGACACAGTGAACAATGAACACTGTCCCAAAATACACAAAACCTTTTGTATTTTGCCTATAGACTAAGCTCAGTCTTCATGTTGTGTTGCACTAGCTGACCGCTGGAAACACACACACAGGCACACACGTCACACACACACACACACACACACACACACACACACATTCACACAGGTTACCATAGTAGCGGTGGGTGACAACAGGTGAGGGAATGTGTGCCAGGAAGAAAATTAGAGGACACTCCACCCGGGAAAAACCGAGATGCCATCTCTGCCACCCTGCAGCGAGTAAATGTTCACACAAACACACACACACACAAACACACACACACACACTGCTATTGGAATGTGTTTGTTGTGCCGTCTATGTCGCTGTTTGTGTCCAAGTGTAAGAACGTACACAGATGAGTGAGTAAACCAGGGCACATTTTTTTTTTTTTTAAACAACTAATACCCCTGGGTGAAACATGATTGAGCGGACCCGCACGGACACACACACACACGCACACACACACACACACACACAATCTCTCTCTCTCTCTGTCTCTCTGTCTGTCTGTCTCTCTCTCTCTCTCTAATCCCCCATAGATTTATAGGTCTGCTTATCTGTCTTCATCTATGCTCTGCTATTCTGGTCTGGCAGCTGCGGAGGTGTGGATTTAACCTCTTCCTGGATGCTGCCGCTCCAGACAACCACAGGGGCATTCCGGGTTGTGATAACTGGAGGCCATGTATGTGGTTTCGGCGAGGAGGATGATGAGGTTGATGGTGGATGATGAAGATGTCAGAGAAGGGAAGGGCGTGTCTGCCGGCCCGAGTGCGACCGGGAAAAATGTGCTTCTGTCTTGTTGTTTTGTTCGTGTGTTGCCCTGGAGGGCTATGGTGATGGTGTGTCTGTGTGTGTGTGTTTGTGTGTGTTTGTGTCTTCTGTCTATAAGGGTAGTGTCCCGCTTGCTCTGTTAATCTGGTGCAATACAAATTGAATTCTCTCTCTCTCTCTCTCTCTCTCTCTTAGTCTCTCTCCCTCTCTATTCTCTGACACTGAGGTCTATGTTATGTAGCGAATATGCGAACATGTCTATAAATAAGTCATATAGGCTACATAGAGACACAAACACCCATTGATCCCTGAAGCGCTGACGTGAAGGCATGCATTCTCGAGACATGAACAAAAAGGACACAATTGACGACAAGAGACAAGAGCCGCAACAGAAACCATAAAACCATGAACTATAATAAACGATGTTCGCGACGGGGGGAGGACACCGAACCACACGCACACCTCAGCGAAATAACAAACATTAACTCAGACATGAACTCCGGGCCATTCAACTGGTTATCAAGGCGTTCCCTCTGCGCCCATCTTCTCCCATCGTGTCCCAGGGCATTCGGACGAATTTGCCCACAGCGGCGTCTGCGGTTTCGAGTGACAAACAACAGTCAGTCACAGTAAGAACGCGGAGACGCAGCGGTGCGAGGACGCCTCACAAGCCAATTACGCTTCAAAATGAGATGTAATGACATGAGCCCCCCCCTGAACCACAACAAAGTACAGAGCGATAGAGCGGGGAGATAGGAGATGAGGAGGGAGGAAGGGGAGGAGGGATGGAGGGTTACAGCGGACACAGGGGAGGGTGGGGAGGGTAAGGTTTCGGAGGAACAACAACAAAGCCGGTGTTTGACTCCCATGGGGGAGCTGGGACGTTACAGTACACAATAGCCTGTCTGTGTGGGACTTGTTCTGGCTGTGTGTGTGTGTGTGTGTGTGTGTGTGTGTGTATGTGTGTGTGTGTGTGGGGGGGGGGGGGGGCTTTGGCAATTGCCTTGAACTTCTAGTTCATCCACTGCTTTTCTCCCCTATCTAAATGAGTCAAATATTGTTCCGCCGTACGTTGTCATACAGACTGTTTCAGTGTTCATTTCGTCATGATTGTGGGGGAATAATCCATGCACTGATATTCGATGAAAATAATGAAATGATATTTGAGTGAACTTACCCCGATACCTGCTCCTAAAATGATATGTATCTGTATTCACTGTCGTCGTTGTCTGCATCGGACCGGCTCACTGTGCTTACTCCAACGCTAGTTAATGCCCTGACGCTACCACCCATACACAGACAAACACCAACGTATGACAGATGCCTCGAGAATATGATCTTGATTTCTACTTTCTACTTACCGCTCCCATCGTCTAACGTCATGACTGATTGCCAATGTATTATTCATCAGTCAAAAATATTATTCATACTTATTCACCAACATCTCCCCGCTGCCTAAAAGTACCAGGACTGTGCTTATTGTTCCTCTGTGATTGATTGAATCACATGACAGATCATACATTTGCCATGAATCTGTCATCATTTTACAGCATCTACTTTCCAGACTCTCTTTTCAGACGTTTTTATTGATGCTTTTTAAAAAAAAATCAAAACCAATAAACCCATAATTGTGCTTAAGGGCTTCCTAAATAAACCTAATCTATTTTAACTTGAGTGTTTTACTGTCATTTTGTGCTCATAATTAATCTCATAGATTTGTGGAAGAGAAAAAGAAGGGACAGAATCAACCAATATATCAGTTGTAAGCAGGAACATGGGCTAGTGGTGGATTTCCTTCTTGTATAACCCTGTGAGGGGTTTTAATACAAGACCACATTTACCGGCTCAATGGGTTTTATTGTTTATCGTCGATATCCTACCGGATGGTAAATTAGTTCATTGGTCTGGGGATTTGGCCCCAAAGTCACACAACATGCAAACTTTCCTTGAAGCTCATCCCTTTCTTTTGTTGGGGTGGATTTTTCCAGATTCATGTGAGGGAAATGTCGTCCTTTTTTCCCCCTGTGATTATTACAATGTCTGGAACATGTTTGACTTTAAAAGCCCAAAGCGCACAGAGTCAGGCTTCGTTTCGTAGCCTGACTCAAAAAAAGAAATAAAGTCATATTAATTTAATGGAGCAAAGCACACAGAGCACAGATGTAGTGGGGCTGTTTCTCCTCTTGCTTCATACAGGACTCGAGTCTATTTCAGACGTGAAGACTCAAAGACATTATTCTGCATCATCTGCGCCAACACGCCGGTGTGTGCTAAAGTCCCTGTGAAACGGACGTCAGAGTGCTATTTGATTCCACATATTTACGTATTTCCGGTAAAAACATGACGCTAGGGAGGGACTTGTCTCGGATATTGATTGTTGTTTTCAGTAGCCAATAGCGCTGACTGTGCTGCCAGATTGCTGCTAGTTTGTTAGCAAACTCCCCTGAGTGCAGGATTAGTCATCAAACATTTGAAATCCCTTTTTACAGGGAAAAAAAAAAGGGACGCATGCATTAGGCATATTTATAACAAGAGAAACATGAACGATTAACACAGGGACACAGGATTAACACTGGGAAAATGCATTTTTAATTTCATGGGGTCTTTAAACCTGGTGGTATGCCAGCTGTGCGACACACTGCCTGGCATTTGGGAGGGGATCCACGTTTTAAAAGGTCTGAATGAGCTGAACACCTTGTGAGCACCTTGTGTGGCTCCAGACGACCAGCTGGTGGCCATGCACAGCTGTGAGGGTCTGACCTGCAGGTCCATCTGGCTCCTGGTGTGAGGGTCTGGCCCCGCAGGTCCATCTGGCTCCTGGTGTGTTTAACATCACAGTTAACCCCCGACTCCTGGGCACAGATCCATTTCCCTGATTGGTGGCCACACACACACACACACACACACACACACACACACACAAGTTCACACACTCACAGACAGACGCACACACACACAGACACAAGCACACACACACAAACATCCACCTCCACATCCACATCCACTCCCCTCCCATTCAAACACACACACACACACACACACACACACACTTTAACACACACACAGACACATCATCATTTGCTGCTGCTTTAAAGTTAATTAGTGCAAGTGTAACATAAATATGTTATACAGTCTTTCTATACGTTAACCAGCCAACAGGCTAATGACGCTATCGATTAGTCATTGGCTGTTGGAGAAGCTCGACGGCGGGCCAACTTCAGCCGTGCTTTACAGTCACTCAGGGCCAACTCTCCCTGCATGCTTGCACCTGGACCGTCTGCAGGGGCCCAAGACCCCAGCGGCATTTAGGAGAGAAACATTGATTTACAATAACCAAGATATGAGTCAGCCGCGTTACCATGGAGACCCTCTAAGAGCACAGTGGCAAACTGCCACAGCGACACAAATCAGGAGAGAGAGGGAAGGTAAGGGGGAAGGAACGAGAGAGGGAGAGAGAGAGAGAGTATGATAGACATAGGCATATACCTAATAATTTAATATAATTACATTTTTTTGTATTCCAGATCCTTTTATTTATTTATCAAGGACTTGGGTGGGTGGAAAGGAGTCGGGCGATGTGGCGCCGGCGCCAAAGGGAATAGTTACACTAGATTCACCGTGAGCTGAAGTCTCACACATCATTCAAGTCATCGCCACGGCCCACGCCGCGAGGAAAAAGCCTCTCTGGTTCAGAAAGCAAGACCTCACGACTTTGATCACGCCGGGTTCATCCAATGAGAGTAAGTGACCCTGATGGTCGACATAAACGCCGTGTCATCCCGTGACCCGCGCCGCCATCTCCGTTACGAGCGCTTCGCCAGTCGTTAGGGCCTTCGGTCAATGGCGGAAATTAGCTGCTGAACACATGGAGCTAAGTGCTAAGGAGCGGCCGGATTAGCGTAACATGCATTTTCTCTCTCTCCCCCTCTCCCCTCTCTCTCTCCCCTCTCCTCTCTCTCTCTCTCTCTCTCTCTCTCTCTCTCTCTCCCTCGCGCTCTCTCTCTCCCTAGCAACGACATGTAGGCCATCCCATGACATTATTTATTTATACATTTTTGCTTCCTAAAACCTTGCGTCCATTAGGTAGTAGTTTTCATCTTTTTATCTTTTCATCTATCAAAAATAGGAACATACAGAACAAACGTGGATAACGTCTACAGTCAACAATCCCAATAAAGTCTAGATAAACAGCATAAATATCTAAACGACAGCCCAGCGCTACTTCGGTTATTTCCGTCATAAATAAATTTGGCTGCGGAACTGTTTAGACATTTCTAGATCCTTAGATCGTAAAGTTGTAGTGCACATGACTTTGATCATCTCCGCCCACTATTTTATATTTCTGTGTTGAGTTGGGGTCCCCTGTAATTATGCCCCCCCCCCACTACCACTCAAACAAACACACACAAGAACACACACTATTTTTCTGTATATTCGACTCCTCATTCCTCGTTAAATGACAGAGCAATGCTCAGATTTGTTGCGGTGACCGTGGGCCCTCTCTGTCTCTCTCTGTCTCTCTGTCTCTCTCTGTCTCTCTGTCTCTCTGTCTCTCTCTGTCTCTCTGTCTCTCTGTCTCTCTCTGTCTCTCTGTCTCTCTGTATCTCTGTGTCTCTGTCTCTCTCTGTCTCTCTGTATCTCTGTGTCTCTGTCTCTCTCTGTCTCTGTCTCTCTGTATCTTTGTCTCTGTGTCTCTGTCTCTCTGTGTCTCTGTGTCTCTCTGTCTCTTTGTATCTCTGTCTCTCTGTCTCTCTGTCTCTCTGTCTCTCTGTCTCTCTGTCTCTTTGTATCTCTGTCTCTCTGTATCGCTGTCTCTCTGTCTCTCTGTCTTTCTGTCTTTCTGTCTTTCTGTCTCTCTGTCTCTGTCTCTCTGTATCTCTGTCTCTCTCTGTCTCTCTGTCTCTCTGTCTCTCTCTGTATCTCTCTGTCTCTCTGTCTCTCTGTCTCTCTGTCTCTCTCTGTCTCTCTGTCTCTCTGTGTCCTATCTATAAGATCTCCATGAGACCCCCGGTCATTACGGCCGTATGTGTCGCCCACGCAGGAGGAAACGCTGCACCCCGGGTGGCAGACGCGCTCGGGGGTTCGCTTGAAGGTCAACAAGTAAACAGGCGGATCGGCTTTCGGCGCGAGAACCTCTCGGCGCCCGCGGCCGGCGGATGGGCGTGTCTGTATGCTACGCGTGCGACGGCGGCGGCGTGCTGAGGCACGTGTGCGTCGGTAGGTGTGCAATGCACAGGATTGCATTGGTGTGTGTGCGTGTGTGTGTGTGTTACTGAGGGTTTGTATGTGGGGGGCGGGGGGGGGGGGGGGGGGGTATATTGTGGAGTGGGAGTGTTGTGGCTCTAGTGAGGACATATCTATGCACGTGCATGCGTCTATGTACAGTGTGTGTGTGTGTGTTGTGTGTGTGTGTGTGTGTGTGTGTGTGTGTGTGTGTGTCTATTTTAGTCAGTGCGGGCATGTCGGTATGCAAGCTCGTATCAAACCACCCCGGAGTCACTTTTTAATGTAATTGACAACTTCCCAGAGGGAGTGAAAGCCTCATTGAGAGCTAGTGACCTTCCGGTTGAATTCGCTGACCATTTTCCCCTCAGGGTGATCAATACGAGGGTCTGGCAGCCATTTATCACCCGGCCGGCCTGGGAATATGTGGGGAGACGACCACTAGAGACCAGGAGGACAACCATAAGAGCAACCTCCGGGGACTTCATTATTTTGATTTATTTCATTATTATTTCCATTGTGAGATTATTGGATGTATTCGGTTTGTTGTTTCAAGACGGATGCAGTTGCCTGTTTAGCTCTGTTCTGAACAAATGTCCGACCGCCGCAAATCCTCACCGGCCCGCATTAGAGCAGAACAGGGTTGATTTAGAGTTGAATTTGCTACACTACAATATAAGATAAGAGAGAGTGGTGAGATATTTTTTTACCCATAATGCTCCGGTCCCTTAACAGCAGGTTGCTTTTGTTGGGATAATGGTGTGTTTGTACAGCGGAGAGCAATGACCAGAAAAATACAGCATCAAAACAAAAGCATAAACCATGAATGTTTAAACCCATCGTAGGTTATTGCGTTAATGCAAACACAAACCATGCACACATACACAAAGAAATCGAGGCCAGTTCATGGTGGTGCAATACCAACTACTGCACACGTTCAAAAACATACTGAAGCAATCAGGGATACTTTGTCAATTTCAAGTACAGCAAACAAGGATGTGGTTGTATGAGTATAGTATGGTAGTATGATTACTCATGACTGCATAACTTGGAAAGTAGTTAATACCCTTAAAAGAAACCAATGTTTGTTGTATCGCTTATCAGACATGAGTTCATTTGATATTTTTCTAATCTTTGAGTAACAACATAGTAACGTTGTGATGAATTCATAGCTTGGAATTATATAAATAACACACACACACATGCACGCACACACACGCTCGCACACACACACACACGCACACACACATACACGCACACATGCACACATACGCACGCACACACACATCCACACACATGCACACACACACACACACATGCACACATACGCACACACACGCTCGCACACACACACACGCACACACACGCACGCACACACACATCCACACACATGCACACACACACACACACACATGCACACACACACACACACACACACACACGCTCGCACACACACACACACACGCACACACACACACATACACGCACACATGCACACATACGCACACACACACATGCACACACACACATACATGCACACAGATGCGCACGTGCACACACACACACACACACACATAGCAGCATGCAGCAGTCTGATGTCAGGCTGGCTGTGGTTGGTTGAGGTATGGTTGTTTATAGTCTGCAAATCATCAGCAAATGGCACCACCCACCCTGCAAGTACATCCATGTATTTGTCCACATGTGTGTAGGTGTGCGTGTGTGTGTGTGTGTGAAAGAGAGAGAGAGAGAGAACGAGAGAGCGAGACAGACAGAGATAGAGAGAGAGAGAGAGAGAGAGAGAGAGAGAGAGAGAGAGAGAGAGTAGGAGTAGGAAATGGGAGGAGTGGGCTAGATGTTTGCTGACCACAAAGCCCACTGTGGATAGAGCAGAGGCCAATGAGCAAGCAGATGTGATGGATGGTGGGGTGGAAGGCAGTGGAAGCACCAGGGGAGGGATGGTGAGGAAGAGGAGGAGAGAGGGATGGGAGTGAGATGATGAAGAGGTTCATCACATGATGCCAGGACCGCCCCGCGGTGCCGTACTCATGAACTGATGGATGAGATGATATCATGGAGCACTTTGAAATGCTTGCGTGTGCTGTAATGTGCCATATGAAAGATGCTATATGAAACGTGCTATATGAAATGTAGCTGTGAATTGGACGTTAAACATGGCTGTGTTGTAGTGATGGGAGTGTGTGAAGGTATACCGGTGTCCCAATGTAGCTGCAAAAGATTTGGATTGATTCATTCATAATGTATCTCATCATGTCTTATTCAGAACGAGAACAGATGAACCACTAGTCATCAGTTCAATGTCTGTCTTTTAGCAACTTTAACAAAAAACATCCCTATTCTAGGGATACACAATACTGCATAGCCTGCTATTAAAGAAAGAGAAACCAACGTTATTTTGTTTGTTCGCTTGTTTTTTTGTTTCTTTCTGTCTTTCTTTCTTTCGTTCTTTCTTTCTTTCTGTCTTTCTTTCTTTCGTTCTTTCTTTCTTTCTTTCTTTCTTTCTTTCTTTCTTTCTTTCTTTCTTTCTTTCTTTCTTTATTTCTTTCTTTCTTTCTTTCTTTCAGTGTTACCTCTTCTGCCAAGCAAGCGGTCCCATTCACTATACGAGTCCTGGGACTGAATGGATTTCCGTTACTCAATTCACAATGTCTGTGAATAGGTGTGTGTGTGTGTGTGTGTGTGTGTGTGTATGTGTGTGTGGTGTGTTTGTGTGTGTGTGTGTGTGTATGTGTGTGTGGTGTGTTTGTGTGTGTGTTTGTGTCAGGGATGGGGGGGGGGGGGGGGGCGGGTGATGTCACCTCCTTCCCACCTTGGCCACTTCAGTGACTACGTGCTGATCCTGGGAAGTGTGTGTGTGTGTGTGTGTGTGTGTGTGTGTGTGTGTGTGTGTGTGTGTGTGTGTGTGTGTGTGTGTGTGTGT
>JAOPHQ010003741.1:145000-147598 GCA_030340625.1 Merluccius polli
TTTTTGGACGAGTGACAAGCGGCGAGAGTCTTCCTCTCTCACCTCCTCGTTTCCTTTTGAATCTGTCGTTCTCTCTATCCATATCAGTCCTCCTCCCCCGCTCTCTCTCTCTCTCTCTCTCTCTCTCTCTCTGTCTCTCTCTCTCTCTCTCTCTCTCCTCTCTCTCTCTCTCTCTCTCTCTCTCTCTCTCTCTCTCTCTCTCTCTCTCTCTCTTATATATATCTATAGCTCTGCACTTCAGCTCACCTTCACTTCAGAATATTTCCCTTTTCATCTCAGCCCGGCCTTGAACTATCTTGACATATCTGAGCTCATAAAGTCCACCATATACTCATAACATAACGCTCTGCATCATGATAATCTCAACGTTTCTCTTGATCCAAACGCTGTTGTTAACTTGATCGCCGACGTCACGTTAAGTCAGAATCAGAATCAGAATATCTTTATTATCATTGTACCAAAGTACAACGAAATTGAGGTAGAGCTCTCCGGTTCAGTGCAAAGAACAAATAACGGTAACACTTTACAATAAGGTACGCAAAAAGTGGGTAGTTACTGAGGAACGAATGAGTAATGAATGATGAACAACCAGGGCCCTAACTGGGGCCCAAACGGGGCCCTAACAGGGCCCTAAGTGACAGTTACTCAGTAACTACTGAGGAGTTACTGGTAAACAGACTAGGGGATACTGTATTTGTTACTGAGTAACGAATGATGAACAACCAGGGCCCTAACTGGGGCCCAAACGGGGCCCTAACTGGGCCCTAAGTGACAGTTACTCAGTAACGAATACAGTAGTCCCCTAGTCTGTTTACCAGTAATTCCTCAGTTACTGAGTAACTGTCACTTAGGGCCCTGTTAGGGCCCCGGTTAGGGCCCCCAGTTAGGGCCCTGTTAGGGCCCCAGTTAGGGCCCTGTTAGGGCCCCAGTTAGGGCCCCAGTTAGGGCCCCAGTTAGGGCCCCAGTTAGGTCCCTGGTTGTTCATCATTCGTTACTCATTCGTTCCTCAGTAACTACCCACTTTTTGCGTACCTTATTGTAACGTGTTACCCAAATAACATTAAAAAGGCACGTTAGAATTTACGATAAAAATGTAAAAAAAATATAATATAAATGAATAGTGCAGGAATGGGAATGGAATATATAAATAAACAGTAACCGGATAACCAGATATGTTCAGATATAACCAGATATATTCAGATAAGTCACAGCCACGGTTCTCGTTGGAAATCGTTCTTTCTTTTAATTTCTCGTGTGTGTTTTCATCAGTCCACTGCTGCTTGAACACAACAGGACCAGGGGAACGGATGCTGCTGACCGTATGGCAGGTTATCAAGTGATCGGTCATTGGTTGTTGTCGATAACATTTTCATGTAGCAGCAAGTGAGGTGATTTGTTAATGACTATGTGTCATTGTGGTTATTTAAGATAATATGGTAAAGTACGGGGATTCGGATGATTGAAATTGCTTTGTTCGGTCCGATCCATTCATTCCCGCTCTCCTTTTGTACATGAGCCGTTGTGTTCGGGTGCAGGGAGTCTGGATGCTGCTGTAGTCCCCGGAGATGGTAACAATGGACGCTCTATATTCATGAAATTCATGATTTGTATTTTACACATGTGTCATTTGTTGATATGTGTGCCGTTGTGTTTTCCTCAAACAGGTCCGACAGAGTCAGGGCACAGCGCCGAAGCTCGTCTTCCTCTTCCTCTTTTGGTGGCATTGTTCTCGTCCACGTTGTTGTCTTTTTATCCAAGCGTATTAGCAATAATTACAGGACTGCATGCATCCCTCCCTCCCTCCAGACAACTCCTATTATGCTGTTCAGCTGGCGAGGACATTGTGTGAGACGGTGACGGTGATGGTGATGACGGTGAAGATGAAGATGAACTTGGGAAAACATGATGTGTGGAACAGGAAGACTGCCATGGGAAGCTGCGTGGGGACTGTTTGGTATTGATCGGGTTTCATACCGTATTGTGTTGCTGTGTTATTAAGATACAAAAACAAATACACATCCTCTGTCCAGTAAGACCGACTGACCTACTGACTGACTGACCTGTGTGATTGTGTGTGTGTGTGTGTGTGTGTGTGTGTGTGTGTGTGTGTGTGTGTGTGTGTGTGTGTGAGAGAGAGAGAGAGAGAGAGAGGGAGAGAGAGAGAGAGAGAGAGAGAGAGAGAGAGAGAGAGAGAGAGAGAGAGAGAGAGAGAGAGAGAGAGAGGAGAGAGATAGTTGAGAATAGTGAGAGTTTTATGTGGGCATGGGAAATGAGAGTAAAGGAAACACACACACACACACACACACACACACATTTGCCTGGGAATGTAGATGGCAGTCAAGCTCATGATTTAAAATACCACTCTCTCACTGGCAACGTGCCGACCAGGAAGGGACATTTCCATGTGCTTCTGGTGTGTGTGTGTGTGTGTGTGTGTGTGTGTGTGTGTGTGTGTGTGTGTGTGTGTGTGTGTGTGTGTGTGTGAGATGGATAGTGTGACTGAGAGGCTACATGATGAAAGTGAGCGAGAGAGAGAGAGAGAGAGAGAGAGAGAGAGAGAGAGAGAGAGAGAGAGAGAGAGAGAGAGAGAGAGAGAGA